>DWJK01006762.1:0-10264 GCA_018248815.1 Croniades pieria auraria | reverse complement strand
TACAAAATTCAACTGACCCAGAAGCTGAAACCAAACGACCATAGGCAGCGTCGTGTGTTCGCTAATTGGGTTTTGGAACAGTTGGAAGTTGATTCCAATTTTGGTCGACCCGCCCTTAATGGAAAACCCTATATATCGGCAGTTTGATCAATTCATTAAAACCCAGTACCTACATACTTACCGGCGCAACGCAATGGAGTATTCATGACCCGATGTGTCGCGCCGCTGCACTGTGGGCGCAGTTCGCGATCGGCAAGCATCGCCTGGAAACTTTCCATAGTAAAACCCAACAAGGCGACGAATCAACTATTCGTAATTAATATTCGTTAGCAATGCTAAATAATCAAAATTGCCTCTTACAGAATTGTTTTCTAATTACCGTATATAGTATGTTTAATATTTTATGTGATATACAACTTCTAATCGACGTTAAATAGAAATACATATGTAGTTTGAGGAGTTAAACCTTTATATAAGGAGGTTACAAAAATCCCGGGTACACTCGCTTATTCCGGAGTGTGCTACGGATAATGTTAGAGCTATAAACGAAATAGCGAATTTGCTAACGTATTTTTGTTCTGGGATAGCTAATATTAACTGGCGTTTGCCAGTTCAATTATTCAGCCAATAAATTCATAATCGAATACCCATATCGCAGGTTTCAATGGTAATGTTTGCACGTAACGACGTCAATCTACTTGGTGCCCGTTCTGTTCATTCGATTGGAATAATTTATTGTCTATACGAATTGTGAAAAATATAAGCAAGTCCGTACTAGGTGGCTAGCTCGGGTTTCTGATATTATATTGAATGTAGAAACAATACTGACTTTAATTTTTACTGAAACCAATCATTTTAGAAGTGCATTAATGTCAAATAATTTTTGGAGTTTACTGCTTAAGAATCGATTTTCATATAGACACCTCGGTATTAGAATATAATAGGAGTATATGGAATCTTGAGTGACTCCGCTATTTGGCGGAGTCACTCAGTGACACGTGGATTGCATGTTCTAGGTACTGAACTCATGTATATACTTACATACATATACATGGGTACATATACCGTGGCATACGTTACATTTGTAGTACATATATTGTATCATATCGAGCCGCGTCGCGTCGCGCTGTGTCCGGCGGCACGGCGTTGGATCACATCGCTACACATCGTTTTGTATCGCATCACACCGTATTAATCAAAGTCAATCAAAATACCAAAGATTATGTTCCCCTGGAGATATTGTTAGCATTTACAGAACGGGGTTCAAAACGGTCGAAGTAACCGTATAACGAAATTCCGTTTCTAGTTACGGTCATTTCTATACTGACTTCGATAAAGATGACTGACAGCAATTGTTTAGTACAACTTTTGAAGAACTTGATTTGCGTGAAATAATGCGTGAATCCATCCGTTCATTTGCTCGCTTCGCCTGTTATGTTATTCAAAGATAAACAATAGACTCCAGTCGCGCGACACTGAGTCTCAAAATTCATTTTATCATTAGTCCATCAGCGTAAAACACAAATAGCCAGTAGAAGACATTAGAGCGGCGCCGGAGTTGTATTGCGACTGAAACAAGGAGCTCGTGAAGACAATCGGCAAATGCGAACGGGATTAACGCCAGAGCAGGCCAGCATGCGCTACGGATGCGGCTGCGAGCCCACAATACATTACCACTCGGTGCACTTTACAATATAATTTGGTACTTACAACGCGTACAAGTAATTATTCTAAATCATTAAATTGTAAATAACATTAACTATATATAAATATTCGTTCAAAATGTTCCAATGAAACACTGTAAATTATGTTGGTGTAGCTGTTCTTTTGAATGTAATACAATGTGTTTCGTTGTCGTAATGTTACCTGTCAAGTGTTCGGCATCTCGTCCAATCACAACAGCGGGGGATGACAGTTGGTAGCACTGTCATGCACGCACGGAACTTGCACCGACATCGCGGGGAGGCAACGAACGTTTTCGAAATGTGCGATAACGTAGGACTAGGTGGCAAGTACACGTTATCGAAGGTTAGTTCCCGACATGTCCGCTCCGCGGCGGTGGGGAGGCGACAAAAAAAAAGAGCAGCTAGTCACCATCGAACGTGAACTGTGCGCCACCCGCTTCCGTCAACATCGGAATTTATCGGACTATTTCCTAGCGCTCTATGTATATATACGTACATATATTCTCCGATAGTGCTGAGGTTTTTAATATTTATTTGTAGCAATTTGAATAGATCTGTTCGTCAATCGGAATCGTTCGAAACGTCTGACTTCACAAAATCGAAAAAAACCACAAGGTTTGGTTAAAGTAATCAAATTTGCAAACATTTCCAATTATAATGTATGATTTTTATTTACCAGTCAACTATATAGGTGCGTAGGAGTGTGGTCTTACTTGATCAAATTATCAAGCCCCTTGCGTGGGTTTGGCCGTGGCGGCCGGTGACCGACCCGCTGTATGGCTTTGGACATATTAGACCACGCGCCGATTGTACTGATGCTGGCTCATTTGCAAACACGCGGCCCCTATGTTTGCGGTGGGACGTCAGATCCAAGCGATTATTGATTTGCTGCAATACCAAAGTCACCGTAACCAACCAAACGAACGTTCTTCCTTAGTATAATTTAGTTACAAGAATTTGTAGTATATTATAAAAAATTACACGACGGTGGTTATTCGTTAATCGAGAGGTTGCATTGTGTATTTGCTGATTGAGAAGTCTTGCGTTCGATCCCCAGATCGAGTACTATTGGGTTTTTCTAACTTGAAATTCCTAGTAGTAGCTCGGAATCCGGATTTGTGCACGGTGCAGGACAATAGGCTTACCCTCTAATCTGTGGTATGACGTATATCATCGTGGAAGTGTAGTACCCTCCTTAGCCTACTTCTTCAGGGAAATATAATAATATTGAATTGCGGTCAAGATACCAATTAAGTAACAAGTCACAAATAATTAGTTAATAAATCTAAAAGAGAACTACTTTAAATGTTGATTATTTCCCAATGTTGAAAGCTCCATCGAAATCCAATACATCATCATAAATCACGCCGCGCGCCGTGTAGATGCTCGGCGGCGTCGCCTCGTGTGCCCCCAGTTCGGGCGAGTGCCGCCTGCGGTCGGAAGTGCTTTGCCTATTGCGCGGCTATTATTACATACACATTACTTGCACACCGACGACGGCACGACGTTATGATCCCGGCGAGGGCTCCCAGTCCGTGCCCTCAACACTGTTGATCGCCGACACTCGTCTTGTCGGTATAGGCGTCCTGATTCGTATTTAATTGGATTTCCATCCGTAGCGGACGGCATTCGAAAAATAACTAGCGTTCTCGATAGACCTTTATAAAGTACAAAAATTTGGAAATGCATCGGATGCACTCGGGCGAACAAGTTCTTAAACTGGAAGCTTTATATCGGTTAGCAATAATTTTATTGAGGTGCATGCAGGCCGTAAATGCGCTATATTTTAAATGTAATGGGGCGGCCGTTCGCTGCGAGTTGTAATAAATTACCTTACATTTATCTCGCTTCTGGTCAGATTAATTGGCTCCACGGGTCATGCTCGTTCTATTAAAGTAGCAGATAACTACCGATTAATAAACGAAATATATACTCGATTCTGAGATTTTGTAACATATCTAATGAACTGTACCACCTACACGTAAACAAAGTGGAACCGAACGTTCTCGCTCTGTTTAGAACGTTCGTTATTACTATCCTGTTATTATACTTATGAAATGTTTGGTACATGAGAGCCAGCGTACGGCTACTTATCGTAAGTTTGGCCGCTTATATAAATCTTGCTTTGGGATGTTGAAAAATCATTCTCCGCGTCATAAATTGTAGCGGCAGGGGTGGGTAACAGTGAAAAATTGCACTCGCCATGTAATCGTTATGTCGAAGAAGAGGGTGCTAATGTTACAAGTTAAATTTATCTCGTACAACATTTGTTATATCCGGAACTGTACGCGCTGCCGCCGGTGACTCAGCGTCAGCGCCGCACCAATCATATAAAAAGTTATTAGCAAATTCACTGCGGCAAATATTTTAGGGCAATTTTCTTATTGAAAATCCGCAAGAAACGCAGAAATATAGGCACGCTTCTGGAACCAAAAGAAGAACGTGTAACTGCACGGTGCGAAAGAAATGTTTGTCTATAATATAATGGGACTCCTATGTGTACGATCGCTTTACTAGTAGCTTATAATTTTACTAGTTGACATACATATATGTACGATATTTTTGGTTTTTTACGACACCAATGTTAAAGTGTTTTAACAGATTAATGTTTTGTAGTTAGCAGAATATAACTCAGATTCCACCTGCGTTATACGGATACTATATAAATAATCTATATTTAATTAAAATGTAGGTATATAATATATATTATGTGTTATTACTTAATTCAGAATTTACATTTGCATATTAATTGGTTCATTGCAAGTTCTATTCATAGATGTATGACAGTAAGAGCCTGCAGGGATGTCTTTGGGAGACGGGGGTGCCACTGTTGCTTACCCCTTGTGGATATAACCGCGGGCGAATTATGTGCCTACAGCCGGTGAATACTAAAAGGATGGATAAAAATTCAACCCTCAGGTAGCCGCTCCAAAGCCGACAGATAACTTCGTCTCGCGACTGCGTGACAGGCAAGAAATCCTGCAGGAAATAAATCAATCCCGCTATGAAATAGGAACATCAAGCGCTCAGGTACATAAAATAGCTACAAAAGTTTCCTTGTTGATCCACGGATAACAATTTGCAAAAAGGTTTTGCGGCAAACAATTCTGATTCTTTTGTTAAATGTGTTCGTCTGTGTTATTTTGTTTTACTATATGTGTATGATATGAGACTACTGAAGACAAATACAAACTTCAGCCTTAGGTACATTTTAACCCAGTCTGAAGAATTTGTTTGTTAATTCTTTGGATAAATATATTTTCTCTTTTATCAAGAAATTGAAAGCATACAGACGAAACACAAGTAAAACACTCTAAGATCAAAGACATTACTTTTGTAGGAGTGGCGTCGAATACTGTCTGCGTGGCCTACTTCCGAGCCTGAGCGGCGAGCGCGCTCAGCATCGCAGTTGTCTTTCGCCGGCCGCTCACGCCGTGAAGTAGGTGCCTCTAGACAATATTTTAACAGATTTTCGCTACCACAACATCTGACTACAATTAACGTCTATATTGTATTCTAAAATATATTGGAGTAAGTTAGTGAAAGTGTTAAAATAATTTATTTTTCTTAGAATATTTGAATATTTATATTAATCTGAATAAATATTAAAATATATTTTTAGGATTATCTTTTTGCTCGAGTGGTTGCCAGCGTGACTAATGGTAGCTCAGGGCCTGGAATTTTGGCCCCTGTATACTAATAAGCACCTCATATTAAACAGTGGGACATACTCGTAAATATAACCGGTGACATGTAGGACTGCACTACAGTTTTATGTCTACTTTTTTGAGGATTACAGGCCTGATGTTACGTTTATTTTATTGTTTAGTTCAATAAATATTTTCCTTAGTTCATATCCACGAGTGTAGTCGGGAATCTCAAATTATGTATCACGGCAAAAAGTCATCCGCTTCCAGCGCAATCGATTATTTGATAAACAAAACAAAATGACAGACAAATTATACGTGATTCTAGTATTTATTTAGGAGTTTAGGAGTATCCCGGTGAGCAGCAAGGTGCGATTCCTAGTCGTGTATCTAAATTATGATCTCCACGAATACTTCTTCATGTACGTGTATTTAGAGGTCAACTACGGTATACAATATCTGATACAGGTTTGTGAGCCTGGATTATGGATATGGATTATTAACATCACGTTCCATAAAGAATAAATAAGAAGACCGGTTCAGTACGAAGCGTATTCACTCTAGTAAGTCTAGCCTGGTCTGCATTCTGCCTCTGACGTAGCTTTGTCCATGTTTTCCTACTGACACAATTTCTTTGTATGACACCACTTTTGTGAAGTGACAAAGCTAGAAATGTAAGATGGGTTTCTAACGGAAAACATTAAAATATGGTTGAAAATTGAATTGAATTTCACAGTGAATATGGCTAAAATATCTGAAAATGTACCAAATAACATTTTATGTACTTAAGTGACTAAAGGTTGCTTGCACATGTTGTATGGATAGTGAAATGTTTTATTACGGTGGCCGAGCATACGTACGCAATAGAAAATAACTTTTAAATTCCGTCGTCGAAACAATTTTTTGTGGTCATTCATAAATGCGCTATTAAATCGCATTAGAAATAAAATGAATTCCGCAAAGCGAAAATATCTGAATTGAAGTCGGAATTCGTTTAAGAGTTGTGTAATAAGGTTGTAAGTATTCTCGATGCACTTGTGCCAAACTAATTGGCTGGCGTAACTTCAACTGAATAAAAATCCATTTGGTGCTTCGTTTCACTTGGGGAGCTCTAGTGCTGTCCATTTTTCACTTTGTTTGTTTTGTGATTGAACGAGTTCTAGCATCGTTCAATGCATCACTCGAAAGGACCGTTTCAAAAAAATATTTGAACGGAAGAAGATTTAATCAGTAAAATTGTACTCATTCCTTAGCATTTCAATTTGTAAAAGTCGTTTATTTCTTTCGATTTTGGACTTCAAAATGTTCTTTTGTTGGATGAGTGAATGAAAGTGTTTGTGAATTTTTGTTAAAGAAATTGGATCTTCACTAATGAGTTTGTAGCCTGAGTGAGGTCACGATAAGGAAAATGGACACTATGGATTTCCTGATGATGTTACTCGTATGTCATATATGTATGCAAAGACAATATGCGTCAGTTGATACGTCTTAAAGTAAAAACATTTGCTCTCTGTAAACACATTTCCGGCCGCTCGTCAGGATTAGACGAGTCGTATTTGCGCGTGATCGATAGTTGGTCATCACGCGCAGCCTGGCCCCAGCGCGTCACGTACGCGGCGGGGGTCCTCGCCACCTCAGTGGGCATCTTGCCCGCGCCCCTTCAGTACAACACGTGAGATAACACGTTGGAATTTAACATAAGCTGGACTGGAGCTTGGGATAATGGATGTTATCGTTCACATTTTCTATTGTCAATAAGTATGTTCTAAGAACATCTTGAAATATTTGATATTCTGTAAAATTTTGGAGGTTTATTGTAAAAAGAAGAGACTCGTTTATTTAAGATTTGATATCCCAACACTGGTACCAACGTAATCATTTATAAAACAAAAAAAAACGATTATTAAAACTGGCGATTTTTTCTCCAATTCCATAACAATTTCTGAAATAAGTACGTACGTAACGAAAGGATAGAATTGTTTTTTTTTTTATTTTCTACAGCAAATGCATATATTTAATATGTTTAACCATCAATCAGTACTTATTTATTTTATTTTTTCTCCGTTTGTGTGACAGCAGACTAGCAGCTGTGGGCCAGTTCGTATAGAGCTAGTCGCTCCGGTCACGTCACGCGCACCCCGGTCAAGAATACTCACGGTGACCTCGAGCTTCCGTTCGGCATCACATATACACATCTTGCTTACACTAGGAACAACATGTAAACGAAATTGCTAGGTTGCCAAAACAAATATGTGTATGTACAAATAATAATTCAGTAGTACTATGTGCGCCTGGCCGCTGTAGCAGCGTGCGTTCTAAACCGCTGCCACCGCTGCCACCGCACGGTTCGTTGTTTATTTGCGTTATAATTTTTGTTAAACAGAATTAATGTAGTCATGTAATACAATAGGCTATTCGAGCATGTTCACAGCTTCATTAGGAAGTCGTTAAAACCATGGAAATGCGCCTACTTACTAACTTGTACTAATATTGACAAGTACCCTCCTGGCCGCGGTGCGAGCGTGCACGTTGATCGATGTCAGGAAAACTTGCCAATTCATGAATGTGCAGTAGTGAAGTATCCGAAGCGGGTGTCATGTATGTAAATAAAATATATGTAAATGCCATGTATTGTAGGGCGCCGACGTCCAATTAATTAGCGCTGTCCATTAGCAACTGTCGCTGCACAAATAAAAGTAACATTATGAATGGCGCCGCCAGAACTGTCTATTTACTTGATTGGCAAATTGCGCGTTGTGCCGGTGTCGGTTATTGGCTTCGACTTGTGACATTATTGAACTGCGTTTGATGTATCGTACATGTGAACGTAGACACGTGTGTCAATTGTGTAAGTTATACGTTATTTAATTACTTGTTAATTCTTTTAGTATATCCCAAATTACGGGTTTAACATGTATTTAAGGGTATTATTTAGTAATAAAGCGTATATAAAGTTTAGAAAATCGATTTAGGTCATTAAAAGGTTAGACAATGGAGGGGATGTAAACATAAATCTTAAAGACGAAAATCGAAGAATTATTATCTTTTTATTTGTATAATGCACCTTGTCCGTATAAAGGTGTTTGCATACGACAGACGTAGGCACCACGTTCGCGCTGATCGTTTGTCTCTTACAGCGCATTTCCCTGGAACAAATCCGTAGGTTAATTATTTAAGTTTTTGGCTGTATTTTGTAGCTTTTTGTTTGTACATCTATCAATATAAGTGTGCTGCTATAGTACGGTAATATAAATATATGTAGGAACATCACGTCTGTAATACCCGAAGAGGTAAGCAGAGGAGTGTAATGTAGTACACTCCCACGTTTCACCAGTTACGTTTAGGTGCCCCTATGGAATAGGGGGTGGGCATACACCGGGCACAGATTCAGCCTCCGACCCATACGAGGTATTTAAGTAAAAAAACCTAATAGTACCCGACTAGGAGATCGAACCCAGGACCTCTCAATCAGCAATCGCCGTTGCAACGAGTCGACTACCGAGGCAGTCTTAAAAATACATGAAAGGTTGTTAAAATTGTAATAGCCTAATTAGTCTACCAAAATAACGGAAAAATCATGTAAATTTTACATATTGCAAAATGACGCAAAAGTTGACGCGTTGTGTGGTCTAAGTAAACGATTGACGACTCAGCGAGTGGACGACTCGCTGGTCTAAGAAAACGATTGACGGCTAAGCAAAAGGCCCTGTGATTAATTGTCGGGGCGAGCAAAGTAGTGTTGGGTTTCGCTAAACTGATATGCAATAGTAGCTCGATGTCCAGATCTTTTCCCGACGTATCGCAATAACCTCAACCCTTATTCCCTACGACTACAATCCTCTAACTAGACCTTCGGGTAAATACAGGCCTGACTCTGTGTTATGGTACAAAATTGCTATGCATAAATTTTGATAAAAAAATTTTTTGCACATAGGTATGGTATAGTGGATTCATACGCAATAAAAAATTGAGCTGTTGGAAGTTTTCTACATGTTTAAGTCAATTTGAATTAAGCAACTATTCACGTGGGTTGCGTGGTTTCCGTGAATATCCGTCCACATAATAGCAGCGGCGCGGCGCATGCAGTGTAATACTCGTATACGCGGCCGGCTCACAACATTATACACATGGGAGTTGAAATCTAGAGCCGAGCGCTCTCTGTGTGGTCTGCTTCTAGTTTTTAGGTCACTTTTCAACTCAAAAAGTTCATACAGAACTATTTTTACGACTTTTAATCATACGTCCGCATTCGCGTGCTGGGAGATTTTTTATGTTGAATTTCGAAAATACGAACATTCTGCTGAACTAAACGTAGAACAAATTCATATATAAATTTCAAGTAGAACACCGAAAATATTGGAAGAGAAATCTTTATCTGGATCGATTGGCCTATTTGTTTAACTCCTCAAGTAGCTACTTCTCATAACATCTAATAAAGTGTTAATCTACAAAAGTTCTCAATAGCTGAAAGAATATTCTACGAGAATCGCTATCATTACATCATCATCACTTTTTGAATTTCATCGAAGTCGAAGGATTTCTAAAATAGTACATTGGTCGGTAAATTTGCCAGATATTGCAAAAAATATAATTCATATTCGACAGCAGTTTCGGTTTCCGCCGAAATACCGCCTTCTGCTTAGCCGAAACGGACATTCGTTAGTCATTCGTACAATGTAAGGTATATGTATGTACAGTACAGGTAAGTGTATGAAAAACATTAAATTGAATAGCGTCTGGTCGAGACAGACCTAGGTCCGCCGGCTAGCTCACCGGCCGCTCTTATGTCGGCCGGTCGGATGTTATTGCACCAGTGTAAGAACATCCGATTTTAATATTTTACTTTGCCTATATAATCATCATCATCATTTCAGCCACAGGACGTCCACTGCTGAACATAGGCCTTCCCCAACGACCTCCAATCTGACCGGT
>DWJK01006761.1:0-10265 GCA_018248815.1 Croniades pieria auraria | reverse complement strand
TTGTTGGGATAACTTATTTATGGTATTGTTCCGTTCATATTTATAAGTGTTTACTTAACTAATGCACTCGCAACAAATGAACAATATAGAAATGTATGAACGATGTTTAAGCTGGGCTCTCACACTTTATTAGTTTCATCCGTTGATCGGATGTGTGTGGGCTCCGACAACGCTTAATTAAGCCGGTGATAATGTTGCGACAGAACCGATTTGTTTACCTTTCAACAGCTTACTTCACATTTCGTATACGACATATCACCATTTCTAAATTAGAAAACTATTAATAAAATTAGTTTCTTAAGACAATTTTTTTAGTATCTTTTATTCACTAATTTGGTGACTGCTTCAAACGAGTTATTAACTGTATTCTAATGACTTTTAACTAATTTCCCAAAGGTGTGCATTATAGCAAATGTAGTGTGCATTGATGTCCATATATGAATATGGACATCTGACAACTGACTGATTGATTAACATGGGAATTATTTGTTTCGAAGCGTAAACGCAGCGCACTTTTATTAGCCGGCTTAAGAATATCCGTAATATGAACCCAGCATTACGCATGCACTTCGCTTCAAACGTAAACAGCTTCTCGGTATTTCAAATTGATATGTTACGAAGCGTTTGTATTAATTTGCCACTGAAACAATACATTTGCTGTATTGAAACATTAAGTTGCTCGATCCGGGATAATGAAAGCATTACGCTCAACATAAACATCACTTGAATGTATTCATTTCTCCACACAATGTTAGTTTACTGGAAAACATACGATACGATTATTTATAAGTTTTCTGGTATTAAAAAAGATACAGTTCGTGCTCTGTTTTAGTTTTAACAAAATATATTAGTACAGGACACGTGTTAGGCGCTTAGAACGTATTCGATACGGTTTTAAACTGTTGTAGGTAATTTGTGCTTATAATTAAAAAAATAATAATAATAAATAAAAACGAATAATAATAATATAATAATAATAAATAACAAATTTGTGCCTATTTAATGAAAATTATTTTTATCAACCGTGTTACCGGTTATATGTTATCGATAGATATTTTTAATATGATCTTTTTTTAGGGCACGTTTTCGCCACTATTTTTACACAGAAAATTTCAACTTGGTCCTCGACAGTAGCATCCCAATATAAACTTCTACAGGCTCTATACCATTGTTTAATGGCAGGTTAGACATTGTTCCTGAATAAGATAGAATAATACACATATCTATTCCATGAAAGCTGAAGTATCTAGCGGACATTTAAGACATGAATGAAAGGATTTGCAAATGAACATTCACTTTTATCCCAGTATAAATAAATCCCATTTACATTACAACGCGCTAACATAACTTCCCTGGACGCATAATTACGAAGACCATACTTAACAAAACACACGCGTGCGCGTCTGTTCGTCTGTCCGTCTGCTTTATCGCTTGCAACGCGGAAACAAAAGTACAATCCGCGTGCACTTTACGACCCTTTGTGTATCTATTCCAATATAATCCCGATCGGTTCTGCTGTGTTTCGTTTTAACGGGCCCTGTTGCGAAACTGTCCACGTTGGAGATAAAACGAGTAAGTGATTGTAAGCGCATGTTTAATATTATTGTCTGAGCCAACAATGCGGTGTACCTTAAATCCGGTGAACTAGACAGAGGAAGCCATAATTCTGTCTATTTACAGCTTCTTTGTTTCAGCGACCTGCCTGAGCGGATTGAAGCGTCACCTGTATATTTACCTATGTTAAAGCGATTTTGACTTGGAGCAGTCATATCCAACTGATTGCCCCGCGGTGATGAGCGTAGCTTTATTAAGAAATTCGTCTCTGCCACCACATCGTCATTTATCATCAGTATATACATTGTTACTGACTATTATTGCTCAATATATATTATTTCCGCATTATTCGGTAAAGATTATGGTAAAATAGTACTAAATTCACGATGAGCATAGTAGTGGTTCTACACACTTATGTAGTGATCACAAGACCCCTAAAATAAGTTCCGAGAATGATTCAACTTAAACAATGTTTCTGATGACGTCAAACTTAAAAAGCCAACTTACGTCCATAAAACCACTCCTGAACGCAATGTATTCTCAAGTAACATTAACAGCCCTTATAATATTCAGTTCAAAGACAATGATAGACGTATCAAAGAAAAGATACAAGACACTAGTGATAACTTAGAGAAGTTAACTACGGGAGTTAACGCAGGATAAACAAACTGACAAATATTTACATAGCAACTGTGTTACGGCTGTTTATGTGTGCGCGTCGTAATTCTTTAACGCATTTTACTGGGCATTCTCGATTTGGGTACCGTCGTCACATCGACCTGTTGGATAGCCGCTTTTACCTATACCAAATTGACGCTTAAAACATTCTTCATGGGTTCTTTGGAGGATAGTCTGAGTATTAGAATCGTAACGCAACTTTCGTCTAATTTTACACGTGTCAGATGTTTAAATATAAGGTGTTGGGTAAACGGAGGATACTCACACAATCGTTACTTAGATACTTAAGTTCGGTACACGTGCATAGATTAATATATATGCATATACATTAATAAATAATAATAATCGACCCATTTATCATTTCACTGTTGGGATACGGGTCTCCTCTCATAATGAGAGGGATGAGGACATAGTCTTCCACGCTGACAAGTACGAGTTGGCCGATTACATAGCTATGTTTAAATTACGAATTCCGCAACAATCGCGGTAACATGATACACTATCCAGTTAAGTTATCCACTTCTCATCATCACTCTAGAGAGAAGTAGATTCTAATTTCCATCAGAAAGCTAATTAAATCGACATACATGAATCCATCTTTATTACAAAGTTCACTGTTATTTATTATCATTCTAAAACCGATATGATTAAAAATGTACCGGCTTAACCCGCGACGTTTTTCGTGATGGTCGGACTAGTTTCAGACCGCGGAGAATGTATCCGCCGCGACCTCGCTGCAAACGGCGGAAGCTCATGAGGAAGGACTTCGTACAGGTCCGAAACTAATCGGGCCATCCCAAAAAACGTACGTGAGTTAAAACGGTACATTTTTAATAATGTGCATAAATACTCACGAAGCATTTAATACTAAAACAGATAATCTAAGTTCCGAATAACCCACAAGTTTACGTTCGTTCGTATCTCGTAAAGCCTTTGTTTAGGTAATAAGCCCTTTCTTTTCTGATGTGTTGTACAAATATTTATTTATTTATTCTTTATTGCAACACCTATAAAACTAGGCATGTTTAACAAAAGGCGGACTTAATGCCTAATGGCATTCAGTACCAGTCAACCTTTGGAGATGGTGAAAAAAAAATTGGCGGCAGGCGTTATTGGTAAAAAAAAGGAAAAACAAGATCCTGAATACCATACGTCTTCAGAACAGAATTTCTTTCAATACAAGTAAAAATTTTTTCTCCTCAATACAGGAATTATTTGAGAAACATAATTTTGACATTCTATTTCCTTTTTTTTTCTACATTGATTGGCATCCCTTCTTTTTGCAGGATATCATAGATAACCTGAATTTTTCTCTCATGTACATTTTATGTGACATCAAAAAGAATCGATACAAAATCATTAAGTAAAGAAATGGTTACTATTCAATTCAGAAAAATTACGTCAAATAAATGGGTATTACAAAGCATTTTGGAATTAAGAACCACTAATGAACCTAATAATTCATAAGTATAACTCCCCACTCGAACTTAATAACCTGTTGTTTGTCGTGACAACTATGGGAAGAGCTCTTCATGTAGTATTAGCACCTTCAAGACTAGAACATTCACCATTACTGGCGCATCTCTGAGCGAGATTATAAAAAATTTACATTTTAGCCCAGTTCTAAATGTGTAGAGCCCCTCAAACGTGTCGTAGGGCTCTGTGAATCGAGGGTGCTTCAGATAGCGGATAAGCTAAGAACACGTCGCTTGCAGTTTTTTTTTAAAGAGCATTATGTTTAAAAATTCTGGGCACATCAACCTCTGTTGTAGAGAAATATGAAATATTTGCATATTTTGGAGCAAAATATATAATGAACACGAGTGTTCAGTATCATGGTTGCTACCGCAGACACATCAGTGCTGAGATTTACATCTCGCTGTAGTGCAAGACTCAGATTCTCACCAAAATGTCTTTGAGGCCATGATTTAACAGTGCGAAATGTTGAATTGACCGGTCAATATGTATTACTATTAAATGTTTCGTGAGTATTTATACACATGATTAAATCGGGCCATGATTAAGCCGGGCCATCCCGAAAAACGTACGCGAGTTAGGTCAATATATACCTTAGAACTTAAAGCAAATTTGGAGTATTAGAGATCTCAGGTTCACCACCATTTTGTTTGATATCCAACAGATCTGAGCTTGTCTTCAATTTGCCTAACGCTTAGATCAACTTTCATTGTCATACAAAAGACGATTCACAAAAACGTGTTTTCTCGTCAAATCTATCCAAAATGAGCATTTACTTTTAAATAAGATCTCTGTACCCACCTTACATTAAAAAAAAAATTACACATTCAACCAAAGACAATTTCTTCAAATACCAAACCACAAACTTTGACATATCAATACGACTGTAATCGCAGCCTTAAATAAACTTTCCGAAAAAAAAACATACAAATCGGTACATTCGAATATGGACTTTCCTATTTACGTAATAAAGTGTAAAATCGATTATTGCCTTTCACTAATAACTTCCACTTACTTTTTGTTAAAGCTTAGGTAAGTTTTATGAATCAGCCAGTCATGTTATCGGGGTGGTAAAAAAAGTTTTTGTTGCCACTACGTCTGTCGTAAATCGTTCCTCATTCAGACGGCAACGAAAAGGAGCTCAAAAAAATTCGGTTGACATTCCAACGACTACCTGAACGCTGGCCGATTATAAGCCGTCAGAGCCCTAACCTCACTTTTACGGTTTTTGGAAGAAAGCTACAATTTAGAAGTTATCTGTAAATTAACATCTAATGACTTTATTTCTGGAAGACCGCAATAAAATTTAAGCAATTAAAGAATTATACAATTATTTGTACAGAATTTGATTTATTTAAAATAACGGTTAACGATTCAAATATAAGCTGTATGTAATATTTTAAAGGTGTTTCGAATGTATCGTTTTCTGCGATTGCGTAAATATCATCCCGCGTGTATTCTACTAGATAGGAGATCTAAACACAGCACAAGGCATAAATACGCTACGATGCTGTTTGAAATGTAAGCTTGCATTTGAGAGATTTTAGTTTATAGACAGATGCAAGTATTAACTCAGTCGTGGAGAATAGTAATATATTTATGAATGGTAGGTAAGCAATACTCATCGATATTGGACGTGGACCCCATTGATTACGGGAACAGCTGCATTATACTGCATATCCATCTTCTATCACTAATATGAAAAATACATTACGCAATGGGAATGGTAAGCTCAAAGTGCAGCCGAGGGATATCAATTTTCATTCCGTCGCGACGCAGGAACATTTTATTACGACGATAAATTCATACTATTAACTGCTGCGGATAAGTCAGTGCTATAAATTTTCAAATTAATACCCCGCTCCCATCAACCCTTTTAGAAAATGCACGTGGTCTTAATAAAAAAAAATGTTATTAGACGATGATTAAGTATAAATTAATTCGAAATGAATCACGGGTTATGAATCAATGTAAAGATAAAGAAATGTATACAAGTGATGGCCATTCGCTTCGCTTGACGCGTAAAACACAGCTGTAGAAAATCAAATCTCATGTGATATTTAAATACCTCCACGGATTCCGCGGCAGGTATTAATACTAACTTTCCGACCTTTCCTCTGACATTTTCATAGTTTTGTATTGCGTAACATGTTGTTTGTATTTAGAAACTTCTAGAATTTATCGCTACTGTCCAATAAACACGATTTCATACTTATATCCTTAAGCACGCGTAAATCTTATAATTTTACCCTGTTTTATGTAGTGTAATTAAATTATTATTATCTCCACTACTCTCACACTCCTGCCTCTTCTGCCTACCTCTTCGGAGATTACAAGCGTGATTTTTTTTTACATTTATATGTATTATAAATGTTATAATAAATCACATTTATTACTTTTATATAGCCGTATAATTCGTATGTAATTAACGACTAATACTAAATGTGCGATTCAATGGTACACACATTTTATAAATGCTATAGACCGAGAAAAATGTCTCGACACTCTTTTGAGCAAGGTATCAATCGTTATATTAAATTCCATTGTCACCTTAACTCTCTTAAGGCCGCTGGGTAATGTTATGTGACACATCATACAGAGCAACATTATTCATTAAAAATCAATACATCATTCGTATAAATCAAGAACTAATTCATTATTAATTACATAAAAGAAGCAGTGACAATTGAGTGACAGTGCAAGATTGAGAGTTGGCTCATTAAACCGCGAGACGAATTAATTAGCGCTTAATGAAACGTAATCAGTTGCCACTCCGCACATTACACGCTCCACATCATTAACGTCCTCACCGCCCATGAATCAATGAATCATGCACGCAACAATCGCATGTTTAAAAAGTCAGTCAACAACCCAACGACAACACAAATGTCAACCGACCACCGTTGGAGATTTTATCTCACATGGACGATTTTTGAAAGAAAGCGGCTATAGAACCGAAAGCAGATTTTTGTGCTATAGACTAAGAATTTTAAAGAGTTATGCAGAAAAATACAAAAGTACAATAAAAAAGTTTTCTAGAAAGGTTGTTTATTGAAAAGGCAATGATTATTGAAAAAGCAATCGCATTACTTAAAGAAATTTTACTTTAATTTAGGTGAAATCTAAAACATGTTATTAGACATTTTACACTCGTTGACTGTTAAAATACATATATATGATCCAATAAAAATTGCAAGCACAGTTCCGTTGCTTCAATCTCATTGCAACAAAAAAAGTTTAGCTTCGTACCGACTGTTGTGTTCGCTACATTTATCGCTTAATCATTCCTACCAGCTGCGTTCCGCCCCCGTGTCCTCTAGAAACTGCTCCTGATCTAAATTTGAAATTTCACTATGCAATGTATGCATCTATTTCAAATTTTTAATCAGTCCCGTTATCATAATCATCAGCCTATCTCAGTCCACTGCTGGATATAGGCCTCCCCCAAAAAGGGCCATCGCGCCCTGTCCTGCCGAGGACAGCCCCATTGGCGAACTTAAAATATTTTTCTTGTCAAATTTAAAATCGATATTCTTGTTATATGTTAATTTTGAAATATTCTCCTATTTGCCTAACAGGCAATGTGTTAACAAAGCTTAATTTTTCTAATTGATATGGATGCATAACAATCAAGGACAAATTTATTTTGATTTGTCGTGGCTTTTTAAATTCTTAATTATGCCATAGCAATTAATTTAATGTATAGTGTACTTTAATTAGAACGAGTACTCGAATTTTCCATGAACTGTTCAGGCAAAAGGAAACAGGTGACACAGGATTTCCTTGTTACAGAATGTACGTACACTTCGAAATTAAACTTCAGACAAACTTGGAAAACAATCACAGCTTGGTAAAACATACTTTGCTACCTCCAGATACTTTTAAGTTGCGACGGAGCGTATGTTTATTTTACGGATTTCTACCTAGAAAACATATTTACGTATATCCTCAAGAAATCCTTCGTAATTGAACGGATTCAGCTGCGTGCTTTTTTTGCTCTAAGTCCAGTCACTGCGATCAGGAAGATCCGGCTTTGGAGTGCAATTTTTTATATCCTAGAAAGATATTATAAATTTATTTCGCATATGTTAAGAACGGTTATAAATATTCATTCATTCTTTATGTTTATTTAAATATCTTTTTACTGAGTTTACTAATAAAGCGACCCTAAATGTATTGATCTTTATCACTATTTAGACTTAGTAAAAGTGGTAGACCAGAATTAGAGGGAACACTTAAACTTATTAGAGCTACCAGACGAAATTTTATCACGGATGTTGATTACCGTCTAAAATTTTCTCATAATGAATAAAGACTCTTGTTAAACATTGAAACAACAATAGGGTCAATGATAAAGATGGTAAATTCTTATATTTTGTAAATAGACATTTTCGGAATAATTATAACAAACATACATGCATACATATTAAACGTATTCTTAAAATACTCTTTTTTTTAAATCAATATATTAACTACATCCGTTGAGAAAAGTGAAAACATACAAAATCACCATCGAAATTTGGCGTGTCTCAGGGGACACTATTGGCACCGGTATTTCAAACCATTGAAACGACATCCGCTCCCGTCACACGCGCTCTCCGGTACATTAAAGATTATTAAGATTCAGAGTATGCCAGATCGAATTACAGATTTTTTGCGCTCGTTAACGGCCAATTAGCTCCGTGAACAACAGGTGGTCTTGTCGCTTACACGGTCACAGGCCGGTTGTCATCTGTCGAGACTTTCGCCATCCGTCCGCTCGACTTTGATTGCTTTGATAGAACTTTTGTAGAGTTAGTGAAGCTGAATGAGCTATTTAATAAAATGACACTTGTAATTAAAAGAGCTGTTAGAAATGTTGCTTGAATATATTTAACCTAGTAATATGTTTAACTATTAGGCAACAGTGTATTGTTAAATAGAAGTAGTTAAGATTATTACAGGAACAGTTTCAGTGAAAAAACAAATCATATTCGTACATGACACCGTTGCAATTTCTTATCCAAAAGACGATAAAGTTATCATAGTAACGATAGATAATGACAAGTAGATAACAAAATTGTAAGATGAAAATCCTTTTTCAATATGTTCTATTAAATCTAACCTGATAAATCAAATATACATAAAGACAGAAATGAAATAGCGATGGCATGAAACATCAAACTAACGTGTAATAAGTTGAAGGGACCTATATTTATAATAATATACAGTTTACGTAAATGAACAAAATTTATAGCGAGTGCCACTCTGTATGTTGCATGATGGAACATTTGTGATGGAATGAATTTATTCAGAACCCCTCGTTACGATATTATGGACTTGAGCAACTGAACTTTAAATTGTATTTGAAAAATAACATTGAAGTATTGGAATTATCGTTTTCATAAACCAAACCAGGTTTCAATTAACCTCAGTTTACATCTTAAAAATTATGTGAAAAAACAACACCCATATACTATACACATACTCGTACATGTTCATAGACTTAGTACACATAATTTATATAGGTTTTGTTTTTAACTGAAGAAAATTGCAACGTAATTGGCACGCCACAAAAAACAAACTCAAGTTGGTGCAGAACTGCAATTTTATCAATTTTTTTAAATTTAACCACGAAAACGCCTACATAGGGTAACTCTCCTCTGTTAGGCCTCATCCGCCTCATACTCATGTCAGGCAAAAGTTGAAACCATGTACTTTTGCAATTAGATTTGTATAGATGTTTAAATAAACATTAGCTTTGCCACCTAGCAAGTGACATACATATAACTTTTCTAGATAATACTTTTTTTTATTTTTGGATTTTTTTAATTTGATTTTCTAGATACTACTAGATGCTAGTTCTGTCATTGCTATTCTTAAGATTGTAAACAGCTGTTGTTTATTTACTGCACGTCGACAAAACTGCGAACTGCTTAAGATTGTGCAGTGATTGGACGGATTTATGCGATCAGTCCAAACATTCGAACAGCTAACTGGAGCTCTGCCACAGATATAATTGAGGTGCGCGTTGGACGCTACTTCCGTCAAAATATATTATATTGATATATCTTGGATGTAATTTCTCTCGACCCTCTTTATTATATTATTGTTGGAACACGGATCTTCTCTCAAAATTAAAAAGTATCAATTTAATTATTATAGACAAACTGACAATATTTTATGTGATATGCTGTTACGTATGAAATAAACGCGAAATTTAACGGTGCCTAACAGTCTTTTCTGATTTCAGTAATCGGACTATCATTAGTCCATTAGATAGAAAATCAAAACTGAAGTTAGATCTAAACATAAGGTAGAGTAACTTGACTAAAGTTACAAAGTAAAAAGTAACTGAATATCCATATGAGGTGGACTGTTTTAAGCACATAATCTAAGTAAATGGTCTGACTGCCTCGTTGGTAGAGTGGTCGCAGGCGCGATTGCCGATCGGGAGGTCCTGGGTTCAAATCCCGCGTCGGGTGCTATTAAATTTTTCTAATTTAGAATTTCTAGTAGTGACTCGGGGTCTGGATTTGTGCCCGGTGTTTGGCAATAGGCCCACCACCTGTTCCATG
>DWJK01006760.1:0-10265 GCA_018248815.1 Croniades pieria auraria | reverse complement strand
TCATTACGTGGAATCTTAAATATTAGTGATGTGTCATCCGCAAACAATACAATCTCATTATTATGTTTGATCACATACACGCGGCGCATCGGATTACTTCGCAACCTCATATCGATTCGTCGTGAAAATTGTGAATCTATGTGTCAGTATGTGACTTCAATGTTAGAAACAAGCCAGCGATTGAACAATACAGGATTCAAAATAAGTGACGAGTGGATCGGGTCCTTGTTGTTAGCAGGATTGCCTGAAAAATTTGAGCCGATGATAATGGCGGTGGAGCATTCAGGTATTGAGTTAACGGCCGACGCCGTAAAGTCAAAATGACTGGATATGGAGGATGGAAGTGAAGTTGGTACGAGTTCACAAAACGCGTTTGCGTCGAAAAGTTGGCAGCACAGAGAAAAAAAACAAATGCATAGACAATCGACAACGCGTGACGTCAACGACAAGTCAAACGTCAATGTGAGATGTTTCAAATGTAAACAAATTGGACATTTCGTGAATAAATGCAAATTAAACACTAATAACAAGGAATCTAATGCATTTAGTGCAATCTTTCTCAGCGGTAACTTTAATCAAACGGATTGGTACATCGATAGTGGTGCCAGCTGTCATTTAAAGTCAAACAAGGATTGGTTGTTGAACACAACAAATCAACACCAAGTACGAGACATTATCGCCGATAAGACGAAAATTCCTGTTGAAGGCTGTGGAGATGTCCAAATAACTACTCTTTTTCGGGATATCGAGCACAAGAATACAATTATGGGAGTGTTATATGTGCCAAACTTGGCTACGAACTTATTATCAGTCAGCCAGTTAGTGAGCAAAGGAAACAATATGACATTTGATGAGAAGCACTGTTATATTTATAACCAAAATAATGAACTTGTAGCAATCGCAGATGTGGTTGGAGGTGTCTGCTGCATCGTGTGTTGCGAGGGAAAGCAATCCAGACTGCCTTTCAGTCATGTCGGCAACAGAGGCAAGGAACTTCTCGAGGTGGTACATGCAGATGTTTGTGGAACTATGGAAGCCAGATCTATTGGAGGAATGAAATATTTTTTGTTGTTCGTCGATGACTGTAGTCGGATGGCATTTTGTATATTTCTTGAAGACCAAAGATGAAGTATTTTCAATATTCAAAGCATTCAAGAGGTTAGTAGAAAATCAGACAGGCAGAAAGCTGAAAGTGTTGAGGGCAGACAATTATTGTATTACAGTACAGAATTCTGCAGTAAGGAATTTGAAAATTTCTTGCAATTGGCCGGAATTGTACATCAAAAAACTTGCCCATACATACCGGAACAGAATGGTCTCTGCGAAACGTAAAATAGTACAGTCGTAGAAAAAGCGAGATGCTTGTTATTCGGTGCAGGACTAGCAAAACCTTTTTGGGCAGAAGCAGTGAACGCTGCAGTTTATCTGCGTAACAGGTCAATCGCATCAGGTTTGGACAACAAGACGCCTATAGAGATATGGACCGGGGCTAAGCCAGATGTCAGTAATCTATGTATCTTTGGAAGTAAGGCCACGGTACCCATACCAAAAGGAAAAAGATTAAAATTAGACAGAAAAGCAACAGAGTGTATTCTTGTTGGTTACTCAAACAATGTAAAAGTTTACCGAGTTTACAATCCCAAAAATAACAAAGTAACAATAGCAAGGGATTTTGTTGTGATTGAGGAGGGGATTGACCAGAAGCAAGAAATGATACGCATTGATCTTAGTGAGGATACTAATGTTATCTTTCCTATGAAAGAAGAAAAAGAAGAGTGTACACAAGAAGTGGGAAACATGAAGCACACAAAAACAGAGAAAGATCAGGAGCAGGAAGAGGTACTGAGCGCCAAAAGAGAAAGTTACACCACTGATGAAGAGGGCTTTGAGGACTCCGAATATATGCTAGCCACTGAATCTGCGGAGTCTGTGCCGGCCAGGCCGCAGCTTTCATCTCAGCCAGGGCCCTCTCCCATGCTGCCAGTGGAGAAGCCTGCTAAGCGTCTACGTAAGCAGCCTGATCGTTACGGTCTTGGTGTTAGGTGTGTAGGTCAAAGCAGTGAAACAAGTGCAAGTGAAATATCTCTAGATGAAGTGTTGAATGGACCAGAAAGTGAACAGTGGAAATTAGCTATACAAAGTGTATTTAATTCATTTGAAGACAATGACGCTTGGGAGTTAGTGGACGTTCCTCACAGTAGCACTGTTGTACCATGTAGATGGGTCTTTAAGCGAAAAATTGATAACGATAACAATGTCAGATATAGAGCCAGGTTAGTTGCTAAGGGCTTCACCCAAAAGCCGGGCATTGATTTTGATGAATGTTTTTCACCTGTAGTGAGGCATTCTGGTTTGAGATTGTTATTCGCTTCAGCAGTTCAGCTTCATCTGGATATTTGTCACTTGGATGTAGATACTGCATTTTTAAATGGTTTCTTAAATGAAAATGTGTACATGATGAAGCCACCAGGTTTTCAGGTTAGTGATGATAATGTGAACAAGGTTTTGCTTTTAAAACGTGCTATTTATGGCTTAAGACGAGCATCGAGGGCATGGTATAAAAGAGTTGATGATTTGTTGCAATACTCAGGTTATAAAAAATGTAAACTAGAACCATGTTTATTCACAAAAATGGATAAAAATGTGAAGATCATCATTGCATTGTATGTTGATGATTTCTTTTTTTTTCGAACAATCAAAACGAAACAGATTTGTTAAAAGAAAGTTTGTCATTCAAATTTGAAATTAAAGATTTGGGATGTTTAAAAAATTGTTTAGGTATGGATGTAACAATGGATAAAGAGAATGGTACTATAACTTTAAATCAAGAAAGATATATTGACGAATTACTGTTAAAATTTAATATATCTGATTGTAAGTTTGCAGATACACCAATTGAACCTAAACTGAATTTAGCTAAAAGTGAGAATTGTGACAAAAATTTACCTTATCAGAAACTGATTGGTATATAGCTGTTCTCACACGTCCTGATATTGTATTTTCTGTGAATTTTCTAAGCCAATTCAGCAATTGTTATACTAAAGAACATTGGGCCTATGCAAAGAGGACTCTAAAATACCTAAAGAAGACTAAATCTATGTGTTTAAAGTTTTTAGCTAGTGGTAATAATCAGTTAGAAGCTTTTGTAGATGCAGATTGGGCCAGTAATGTAATTGATAGGAGATCTTATACAGGATATTTCTTCAGGCTGTCAAATTGTGCAATCTCTTGGGAAACTAAGAAACAAGTTACTGTGGCACTGTCCAGTACGAGGCTGAATATATGGGCATTTCAGAATGTTGTAAAGAGTCTGTGTATTTGCGAAATTTGTTGTTCGAATTAACTAATGTAACTTATCCAATACCAATATTTAATGATAATCAGTCAGCCCATAAGTTGTCAGCCAATCCTGTTCACCATAAAAGGTCCAAACATATAGAATTGCGTTACCATTTTTGTAGAGAGAAAGTCGCTAATGAAATTGTAAATATTAAATACTTGTCAACTTCAGAGATGCCCGCATATCTACTTACTAAGGGTTTATGTAAAATGAAGCATTATAATTTTTTGGGAATGTTTGGTTTATATGATAAGAATAATATGTAATGGACATATTGTTAAATGTGTGCGTCTTTTATTTTGTTAAGCTGGGATATTGAAATGTATATATCAAAATATGATAAGCAGCGCCATCTGTGCTCTGTCTGATGTACAAAACTTGATAAATAAATGTTAGTTGTTGCCCCGTCCACTCTGCGTATCATTATAAAAGGACCAGTATTATCTGATCTCACAATTACCAGATCTCCAACCTTTACATTTGGATATTCATTCATCAATCCACTTTGGCCGGCTATGAAGCTGAGTTAAGTAATCCCTAGACCGAGCCGTCCAGAAATCTTGTTTTATTTTAGACATATTATTCCAAAATTTCAAATTATTGATATTCTTATGAGAAAGATAGATTTAGATTTCTGGATAGCTCGTCATAGCTGTGCCTATGAGAAAATGGCCAGGTGTCAAATAATTTGTATCAGAAATATCAGAGGACATGGGAAGCAGTGGTCTAGAGTTAAGGATGGCTTCAATCTCGGTTATGACTATATAAAGACCTTCAAAGGTAAGACAGATCTTCCCAATTGTTCTTTTTAAATGATATTTTAGGCTCTTGACTGCTACCACCCACAGGGCACCAAACTCCGTGGAATGACTTGGAATAAATTTAAACAAGATACACCTTTGTGAACAAAAATTGGTAACAACATGTTTGTGCAACCTAGAATTAAACAAGTTATATAATTCTTTTAATATGTTACATGCACCTTTAAAGGTTTCTCAATTGTCAGAAAATATTCGAGTAGGTAAACCACGCCTTGAAATAAAGCGTCTAAGAGATGCCAAGAAAGCCTCCGTAGTCAGGTCAGTTACCACTTCTGCATGTACTGCTTTTGTTACGAAGCACACAAACGAAGCAACATAGGCCTTGTTGACTGTAGGCCTACGTATCCTTGCGACTTTAATGCTGAAGGGGCCACAGAAATCTATACCGACTATTTGGAATGGTCTTTGAACATTAAGTCTTTCCTTGGGAAGTGAACCCTTAAAACCCCTAAAACCCCAAAAATATCTGGTGGGTTGTCGTCTCTGTTAATCGTTAATTAAATACGCAGTGGGTCTGATTCATTTGTTAACAAAAGTGGCTAACTTCTTACTCGTAATACAACAAATATAAAATTGTGGACCGGCATTTTAACATACATATGTATGTGTAAGTTATGCAGTAATAATTAGGAAAAATGTCACAGTTTCTTTGTCCTTCATATAATGTGATAAATAACACGTAATGACAAATAAGTGTATTAAATTGCGTGTTATAAGAAAAAGTTGTGTAAAAACTTAACATTTTCCATCAAAAGGGGAGTCGCAGTTTCTACATCAGTGTTGAGGAGACGGATAGTCTCGCTGGAGAGAATTCGGGAGTACAGCGCGGCTGGGCGCCCGTACTGCCCGAAGGGCATGGCGGAGTCGCTGAGGACTCGAAGGGTGGAGAGAGGCGTCTTAGAGAAGACGGATCTGAGAGGAGGGCCGACAGCCGCTCCGGAACATCGCCGCATTTAGCCAATTGACCCCCGGTTTCGGCTGACCTGCGTGAGAGGGTGGGGGAGGGACAGAATTAGTGCAGCTCCGTCCCCGACTGCCTTACTGTGTAGATACGGACTCCCTACTCAGGTCGTCTTGTTTCTTGTATTTATGCAATGATTCTAAAAAACTTTAATAGCGTGATTCAGGCTAATTGTTTTTTCTTATTTTGTTCTTTTTCATTAACTCTTTTTATTTCAATTAAATTTGCTTAAATGACTTTCTCAAATTTTCTACTACTATTCTGTACAAAATATGCCGTTTTAATAAATATAAGTTCATAAATATTTTTAATTTCCCACGACCGGGAAGCTAGTTGCGGTCAAAGGAAACCGCACACAGTCGATGTTTTTAAGTCTAACGTTGAAGTTATTACCAAGTGACAATGACGATTGGTTGCTTTTTTTATATCTTTTAAATTATAACACTTTGTATATTTATTTTGCTCACTAAATAATGCTCAATACAGCTCATACGCGTCAGTATATAACATCTTTAAAAACGAAAGCACGGTATTGGGAAGATCGATTAATTATACCACTACCACTAACATTCAGTTTATTTATTATGTCACCACGCCAGATCCCTTACGGGGTGGGCAGGGGGCCGAATAACACGACGTTCTGCCTCTGCACGTGTGACATGCTCTTCGTATTGATGTATGTTTATTATTTTTATAACTATAATATTTACAGGAACTCACGTTTTACAGTACTGTTACTCCCGACCGAGGTCTAGGGCATAGCGATTTGTTCAACGTTGAGAGTTTGCTTCAGTGTCAAACGTTGACGATAGTTCTTACGACTACTTTAGACGGACGTGTGCTGTCTGTCTAGTTCAGTGTACCTTTATGCAGGTACATATAGATGTTCATTGTTGTATATACCCTCAATATTTTTGTGCTAGTTATAGTAGTGTATTCATTATCAACGTCAGGATATATTTGACACTCTGTGCTCTCTGCCTTACGAGTGACGAATTGATAACGATTACTTTATTCTGCCCAAAAATATTGATATTTTCTGGTGATGGAAGCCTATCCACTATGTGCTATACTTAACGCCATCTGCCGAGTAAAATTGGCCACAATTACAACATTTTTTAAGCCATACTTAATGCTTTGTAGAATTATGAACTTAGTGCAACATAAAAGTACTGCTAGGAGTCACGAGATGGCGCTAATAACAGTAGTTTACGATAGTTCCTATTACATGATATAAAATTTAACTTACACTAGTACAGCCCACTATTTTTAGACAAACGACAATCCTTTTGTAAGTCTCACTCCCTCACTTTAAGGACTTAAATCGGATTTAACACATAAATAAACACTACACGCTGTTTCATCGCTATTGTTGTTAACACGCACTACTATACTGTTCTAAATTCACAATTCTTTACATAAAGTAAGCGTATTATACAGCGGAGTATTTTTAATCACTGTGTCTGAACAAAAACGTGCTGTCACCCCGGTCCCAACCACCCGAAAAAAAAGTACACTTTGAAAAAAATACACGTTGCGACCATTTATTTTCGACTGCCAATCCACGCGCCCACTTTAAATGTGTAGATTTGGGACCTGGTATTTTTAAATATAATAAATAATTTGTCGATTTTTAAAATTTTAAAAACTGAATTTATTATTATAGGCGATATGACGCAGTGATATGGTCACAGACTACATTTGACATTCATAATATAGAGAGGTGTAATAGTAAAAACCTAGAAGGAAATCGGATGTTATTTTGTTAAAAACAAAAGAATGGTATTCCGTTTTGACCGAAAGTTTATTCGACAGTGAAAAAATTTAAAACATTAGACCATCTCCGGAGCCGATGAACATTGTACTCGTCTCGTAGCGTTTTGAATTGTTAGGAAACCATCGGGCTCCAAATTGGCGAATTCTTCTTCGATGTAGGATGTCTTTCCGCTTTTGATCACAATCGTACATCGAACCTTTCCTGTGGTAATCTAATCAGTTCTAAAATAACGCATTATTTGCGATGGTGTTTTAACAAGCACGATATCAATCCGTACCCGAATAAATACATTTGTAACAAAACACTCGCACAAACAATACCGGCGACGAGACAATAGAACTTAAACATATTATGTTCAAATTCAGAACAGCAGACGCGCACAGAGTGACAAATTTATGGCACCAGCACCAGGAACTTCGGCGAACAGATAAGGGATAACATACGAGTAATAGAACCTTTTTGGATTATCGAAATGTTTTTTTAGCACGTATATTTTCAAGTGTGTTGTCAAAACATGCGGTGTGTCTTTAAAACGCGAACGGTTTTAGTTACTGTAACAATGTTTTGAAGCCACTGTTCACTGTTGAATTTGTTTAAAAAGTACGTCGACAAATATCTGCTCCATCAACTACGCAGACGCTGAAACGGCAGAATCTTTGAATGAAGGATGCCGTTTTACAATAAATGGACATTTTTTATATACATTCAGCCGTTAACAGTTTTACTTAAAATCACGCCTTAAGAGAACACGGATAACGTCATCAAATGTAAGTCTAAGTCAGCGTGGAATGCACACACGACACGCACAAATCAACTCGGCACAAGCGAGGAATGTATTCGTCCCTTCATCCGACGTGTCTTACCGCATTTGAAAACATAATTAAGTCAAAGGTAATAAATATTGCTAACAATATGAATAAATATTGTGGTCTCGCAATCACAACGTAAGACGTTTTCCAGCCAGGCTGGACGATCAGGCGTTTGCGAAATTCGCTGGTGATTTTGAATATTGTTTGCACTTGTAAGTGTTCACGCAAGTTTGTCTCACTTTTCACTAATAACAAAATCTGAATCCAAAAGTCGGAAATGTTACCGAATGGTATTTATCATCTAGAAAACTCAAAATATTATTATCCGCTAGAATAAACCTAGAAAAAAAAATAAAAAATTAACAACTAATTTAATCCAACAAATAAACAGAATGTATTTTTTTTTTAGCGTAATAATAAATTATTCCCGATATCCGAACATGCGTTAAATGACAGATGTATGTAATCGTTGCTATGTTAGGCTGACGATTTCACTTCTGTAGTGCGGTCGTAATACTGTAAGTACCGTACATACTTTATCGTATTCAGATATAGTAAGTGTATGTTAGGGATACATATTATGTACATAGGTTTTAAACTTGGTCTGGCCATAAATACTGTTACAATTAAAAATAAACAAAATATTTCTTTTGAGTTTGGAATCTGTCACTTTTATACGATTGTTCATTATGTTTTCTTATTTTCGCGCCAATATTTTGTTAAATATTATATGATGTCGAAATGGAGTGGGATGATAAAGAGAACCGAATCGCTGTGATTGCAGTGCATAAAGTAGGCATGGAGCCAAATACAATTTTTAAAATCCTCCATAAGCTCGGTATTAGTCAAATGTTTGTGTACCTGGCTATTGATAGGTAGAAATAAACCTCCTCTATTTGTGACCGAAAAACATTTGGCCGTCCACGTAGTGTTCGTACGAAAAAGGCGATCAAAGCAGTAAGGGAAAGGATTCGAAGAAGTCCTGTCCGAAAGCAAAAGATTTTACCTCGGGAGATGCTGATAGCTCCTAGAACCATGTCGCGTATTTTAAAAGATGATTTAGGACTAGCAGCCTATAAGAGACGCACTGGTCATTAGCAGCCTATAAGATACCATTCTTGAGAGGGTAGTTAGGCCCCTTAACAACACCATGTTCAATAACCAAGAATGGTCCTGTCAGTAAGACTCGGCGCTGGGTCATAGAGCTCGATCCACCCAATCTTGGCCAGAAACGAACATTCCGCACTTCATCAGAGCTGAAGACTGGCCGTCATCTAGTCCTGATCTTAATCCACTGGATTATGGTTTATGGTCAGTTTTAGAGAGTAAGTGTATATTTAAAATGCTGTGTGACTGTCGCCAGATACTTTATTTAATTTAATATTGGATCTGAGCACACGTATCTCGTACAAGGTAGCACGGAAGAGAGAGAGAAGCAAAAATTGCCAGTACAAAACTCCAAATATTACATGAGTGTTGCTATTATGTTTGACTAAATAAATATTTATATGTTCAATTGAAATAGATATTATTACTTGAGTGCAATATGTATGAAAGTATTATAAAAATAATTGAACATAGTTGGGGCCCGGCGCCAGTTATACACAAATAGTGTGTTTAATGTTGCAAACAATTAATTTAGCCGTAGTTTTACTGCTATAAATTACCATTTATATTAAAAATTTTCATTACAATGTTTTCTGAATTTACAACACATGTTTACAATAAACACGATTTAATATTAACTTACAACATATATTGCTGAAGCCGAGATGCCAAAATGAATATATAGTTTAGAACTATTTTTAACATATTCAATCACCACATAAATATGTATTTTTTATCGACATATTAATACATATTTTTATTTCTTTAACAATTATTCATCTTATTGATTAATTGGTAAAGGACTTAATTTCCTACAAGATCTTAAAAATGTTTTATTTCCTATTTTAATTTCAAACACCCACACCCTGTCGTCTGGTCCAGGGTGAGTTTAAGTATATGAGCGATTGGCCATTGAAAAGGTATTGAAACGTATAACAAAATATGATAAGCAGCGCCATCTGTGCTCTGTCTGATGTACAAAACTTGATAAATAAATGTTAGTTGTTGCCCGTCCACTCTGCGTATCATTATAGGTTATGGGCTAATCACGCGAGTTAAAGGTTTTTTGGTGGAAATATAGTGCAAAGATGTCGACAAACCTTATTACTGGTATCGCAAAGCTAAAAGGTAGAGAAAACTACGAGGATTGGGCGTTTGCTGCGGAGAACTATCTCGTATTGGAAGGCATGGAAAACTGCATCACGACCGGCGGCGATCCGAACGACGCGAAAGCGAAAGCAAAAATAGTTTTAACTATAGATCCCAGTTTATTCGTGCATATAAAAAGTGAATCAACTGCAATGGGACTATGGCAGAAGCTAAAAAAAACTATTCGATTATAATGGCTAAATTCAAATTCAAATTCAAATTCGAATACTTTTATTCATTATAAGGTATATACATACACTCAATGAAGGTCATGTCTAGTCATTGTACTGTACTTCGGCTT
>DWJK01006759.1:0-10266 GCA_018248815.1 Croniades pieria auraria | reverse complement strand
TAGTGTAGGACGCCCTCCGGCCCGGTGGGATGACGATCTGCGAAAGGCTGCAGGCAGATGCTGGATGCAACAAGCCGTGGACAGGCCTATGTCTAGCAGTGGACAGAGATAGGCTGATGATGATGACGACGATGATTGTATAATTATAATGTGTATAGACTGTCTCGTTGGTCGAGTGGTTGCAAGCACGACTTCTAACTGAGAAGTTGAGTTCAATCCTTGGGTCGGGTATTTAGGGTTTATCTAACTTGAAACTTAGTATTTGTGCTGCTGATTTCTAGTTTAGTATTTGTGCCCGTACGGTAACAGGTGAAATGTGGGAATACTACACTCCTCTGCCTACCCCTTCGGGAAATACAGGCGTGATGTGAGGTTATATTTATGTAGGTACTATTGTATTTTATTAAATAATATTAATATTTAACAAAATATAATTTTGTAAATTAGGAGTAATACGTGTCTCCTCCCCATTTCCACATCACCTTAATTGACTGGACGACAGTATCATTTGTCATTTATTCCGTTTTTCCCTTAACAAGGAATGATAAATAAATATAGAGGTTATATATAATATATAGTATATAATAAATATATACACTCCCGCAAATATATTTATTAGTGGGTAGGTATGTAAGCTTTTAGTAGGTATTTTAACTCACAATTGGGTGCTGTAGATGTTGAATTAATTTCTATCCTTTCGTTATGAAACATGATGGATATTTTATGTCTTCTTTCTCCGTAAAACACTACGTTATGTTAATAAAACTAATGCTTTTTCATCGGTAACTAACTTTTGAACAATAATATTTTGGCGATTTGCATAAACTTTCATACGTTTTTGGAAGTTATTGACGTATCTGTCAGATATTGTCAGTTTTCTACACTAAATTGTCAGTTTGTGTAATAGGTTTCAATATGATAAACATTTAATATTTGGTATAATAACAATAGTCGATTTATTTTCATAATAAACCAATAACAATTTATATAGCTCGGGATAACGAAGTATACAGCCAGGTGAGTATCTCTGGACCTGGCCCTAAAAGTGCGTCTAAATAATTTTTAAAGTAGATATAAAATTGTTATTTGTTACTGGCATACGTCAAATCCAAAAAGTATAATGGTGATATAATTTGCTTATAATAGTAGGTGGTAGAAAATGTATACGGTTCGCCCGGGGAAGTCACTGCTGAGTACATCTAGATATGATTCTTGCAAAGCAATTTTTGTTAAAATATTTTGGATTTTATTTATAGTTTAGACAGATAGGATAGATAGTCTGGTTGTTTGTAATTCAGTCTGTCGTCCTTTTTCACCTTTGGTTCAGGTTATGACGCGTATCTCCTTCTTTACAATGTTACGTGTGTTTTAAGATTTTTCAAATATCACTTGCTTCAATGTTGAAGGAATATATTGTGAGGAGTCTTGCATAGGTACTTTAAAGTTCGCAGTATACATTTTAGCAGTCCGCACTTGGCCAGCGTGGTAAACTATGGCTTAAACATTTCTCATTCTGAGAACCCGATTCTTGAGCCTATCACAGCAAGATCTTGGCGGAGACTAATAACTGCACTTTCTTGAAAAAACATACGTGATTTAAGCCGATCCATAATACGACTATAATCAACCAAATATTTGTTTCGAATATTAACTTACTGGGATCAGCTCATCATCATATGGCAAAGGACAAGTGCTGAGCTGGTCGCTCATTGCTATCGAAAATTTTGCAGTCGGGAAATTAGTTTTCCATTTTGACTTATATACATATGTTCCTATGTTTGAGCCTTCCAAATGACTATTTATTATAACTATTAAAGAACGAAGCTTGATTAACAAGTCTCCTGTTCTCCATTAAACATTTGGTGGTGCTTCCACATAAGTAACACAGCTTCCTATAAAATAGCTTTAACACAACAAACACTTTAAAATGAAAATTATTGTCGCTTAAAATATGCGAGGGTGTATTGAGAAAAAGTCGGGAAGGCAATTTAGTTGTCGCTAAAAGCTACCGGCGCTGCGATGGAGCGGCGGGTAGTGCAGTGTTGGCGAAACAAAGTGTAAATGGATTGATTGCGCCAATTCTCACTCACAAAGGGAGACGAAATTGCATTAAAAGCTCCGTGGCGCGGGCCATTTGGCAAAGCACTTACTCCATTAGACGTCCAAATAACGTTATCTAGTGTGGCGCGCTTGGGAAATATTCGGGCGGATGCAGACTCTCACCTGACACTATTTTTTGCTTGATCAACCTAATTTTTTTTAACACTTACGAAAATATCCGTTATCAATATATTACGTAAAGCTTAGCTTTGTCATTTGCAAGTTACGATAAATTTTTTATTATACAAATTCAGAGATATTGCGTTTAAAAATGCTGCTTTTAAAGATACTATTTATGTTTAGATATTAAATATTTCGTGAGTATTTATACCCATGATTAAAAATGTAACAGCTTAACTCACGTACGTTTTTCGGGATTCAGTCTCCGTCGCGACGTCGCTGCAAGCGACAGGTGCTCATGAGGGAGGACCTCGTACAGGTCCGAAACTAGTCAGGCGATCCCAAAAAACGTACGTGAGTTAAGCCTTTACATTTTTAACCATATGTTTAGATAGTTTTGAGAAAGACGAGTAGGAAGTAAAGAGTCCTTAAACGCTTCTTATTTTATGTCTGTTTTTTTTAACTTCCAAAGGGAGAAACCTGTAATACATTTTTATTATGTAGTCAAAAATTAAGGGTAATATAACTAAATTACTTTACGTATCACTTGTAGAAATAAAGGGGTGAATGGGACGAGGCTTAAAGGAAAGGAAGTCTGCGTAGGTTTTGTATTACATGTAACTTAATTTATAGCATAAATGATGAAAAAACGTGTAAGATTTATGGAAACAAGGGGTTTTGTGTAACCCAGTTTGTTTTTCTCGTCAAATACATGTGTTAACATAAAAGCAACCATTTTTGAATGCTTTTGAAGAATCACAACGACTTACGTTGCAAAGCAGGGAAAGTATGCCCAATATTTGCTATTGGCGATCATGTTTTTGAAAATCGATCCCAACCAGTTTTGCATAATTTGTCATATGTTTATATTAACGCGACATCTTAAAAAAGCTATCAGTTTTTTTTGTATTATAACAGTTATTTTGTTTTCTGTAGGTATATATGTACATAAATACACTTCAAATGTATAAATATCTTGTCATACCTCCAGCTCCGACGATCGCATCGTTAATAAAGCCGAGCCCGTGCTGTAATAATCCAATGGTTGTGGGCTGGCTGCTGGTGTCAAAAGCTATGGTCCGCGCTACCCAATTTGCATACCTTGGGGATTATGGGAAGACCATTGTCCAGCAGTGAACCTAGACAGGCCGTTTGTGGTAAACAACATTAAACTACTTATATGGAAACTTATTTTTTATACAGGTGTATAAAATAGATAGTGTGAGGTACGCGTTAGGTAAAGCTTAATGAATCGCGTTTAGCCCCGGAGTGTTGCTCGGCGCTAATTCGCTAATTGGCAGCCCGCGGCCTCTGCCGCGCCACCTACTCGGGATAATTTCTAGCGAGCACGAATTATTGCCTGTCTGCTAAGTATAGGCTTCGATTGGTATTTACCATCTCTTACTGAGCAAAATTTGAATATATATGCATTGGAGGTAGTTAATATTATTATGATAATGTTTAGCATCCTTTACGAAGTTTAAATTGAGTTTATACTCATGTACAGTCAGTTAACAGTCATATATTTAACAGTGTAATATAATTAACAGTATTGCTATATTTATATTGTCACGACAAGTTCCTCATGTGGCAGGTAATAAACACCGAGTGCCACTATCTCTAACCTGAGGGACCTGACGTGCTTATTCTATTCGTCATTGTCTTCATACACATACGTCGATTTCGGAAACTTTTGATTTCATTGTTTGACTGATGGAGAAATAAAATACAAACCGCTTCTACACAAAGTACTCTACATACATAATTTCAGAAAGAAAAGATTATTGCATCTTATGCAACTCTAAATTTTGACAGTCCTTTATAACATACAAAGGTAATCGATTCCTGTCTTAGGACCAAAATGTGTATTTATAAACAAATAGCTAATTTAAAAACGACCAAATTTCATTTTGAAAAGCTCAACATCGAAAAGAGAAAATAAATTACTCAATATCTACAATTAGCTTATTCCTAGTACTAAAAAATACCAATTGTCGTATTGGTTACTATAACTACATATATACAGTAAAGTAACTAACACGGTTAACGGCGGCTCGGATCAAAGGCAACGTGCGAGTTGGACGTTAATGCACAGCTAGTTTGCAATTAATGTTCCGCGATACAGTGTTATTAACTTTTTCCACTTTCTTCCTGAATATTTATAAAGTAATTTTACTAAAAGCAACCGATCACACGTCAGGGGAGTGCTCGTGAGGGGTCTCGCATCGTTTTAATTTAACGTTAAAACTTTGTTGCTGGAACACATAAACATGCTTCGTTCATAAGTACGTATATGTACGAAATATATGTATATATATGTATATCATGGCATACTCGTATATGGCATACTCGTATGTTTCTACATATATGTATGTTAAGGCTGAAGATGGATATGACAATGAACTTAAGTTTTGTCAGTAAATCTCAAGATTAAGATACTGTAAAATATCTACGCGATTCCAAACAAGACTTAGTAAATAAACATTAAATAAATAATTTCAAAGATATAATAACTATCAAAAAACTCGCAGCGTGAACCTTATCAGCGAAACAATTTTAATGAGATCTGATTTCGACATATAATGTGTTATAGATTTTGAGGTTTTTTTCGCGTTTTTAATACTTAAAGATGGGCACATGAAGGCAGTGTAGGTTTAAGTGGGTTGTAAGGCAGAGACCGCGCGGCTCCGGTCCCTCTAATTACCCAGATCGACTGATAGCGCAAGCTTTTATCTCGTACACTTCCATTAAGCAAATATACAGCTTGGACACCACTAATCACACACCTCAGTATTTTTCAACTCTAAAACCAATTAAAAATGTTTTTGATAGACAAAAATAAATTCTGATTACACTCACTTCGCTAATGGGCGGGTTGGCACTGAAGAGCATCGAACACTTTTGTTTCTATACTCCTTGCGCTCTACAAACTTTTTAAATATAATATATGCATAACAAAACTATTACGTTTTGTAACACGAAAACATGTTCCGTAACCTAACAACCACATACATTCTTTCGTGTTTTTCGATTATGTAAATTACAATTTTATATTTGATTAAAGACTAATTATATATAATTTTACTTTGAAATATACGTAGCTATGAATTCAACATTTAATATTTTTTTTTATTATTGCGACTCTTTTGCCTTTACGGTAGATAGGCAGAGAGCACAGAGTGCCAAAATTTTCTATTCTGGCAGTGACCTAAGGTGTTTCTTCGACATTCATCACTCTCTTTATTCCCATCACTAAATCACCGACCAAATTAAGTGACTGTTGGTCTCCCTCTTCACTTACATCCATTCGCTTTCACATTGATGAAATGCTTGTAAACAGAATCCTTCTCTATCGCCTCTTTTGGCTCCTTTTTGCCGCTTAAAAGTTTTTCATAATGTAAATATGTTCCTTTAATTCTTAGCAATGGACTACCCCTTTGATCCAGTGGTTGTTGGATTTGATTATTGAGCCGGGATTCGTGGGTACAATTCCCATTCAAAAATAATATATGTACTTATGTCTGACGAACAAAGGTATAAAACACCTTTAGAAGAACACATTTTTATACATGTATAGTTTATCAGGCGTCCATAGCAGAAGCACTGCCTAGTTTGTTACAAGGCAGCCCTGTGTGTCTCAAAATAATAATCGAATTAAATTGTTCTATGATGGGGCTTATTAAGTTATTTCATTAAACAACAGAGAGTTGCGTAGTTACGCGTGATTTTTGTGAGTACATAATAAAGAAGATTGGCTGCCTAGTGGTCGATTGGTTGCAAAGTGCGACTACTGACGGAAAGGTCCTGGGCTCAAATCCCGGGTCGGGTACTATTGAATTATTGTAACTTAGACTTTTTAGTAGAAATGTCTAGTAGTGACTCAGAGAATGGAACTGTGCTTGATGAATGGCAATAGGCTCACCACCTATTCTATTGTGGGACTTAAAGTTGACTGAAACGTGAAGCGTGGAAGTGTACTACACTCTTCTGCCTACCCCTTCAGAGATTACAGGCGTTAAGTTACGTTTTTTTGTGTAAGAAAAAGCAATGGTTTTAAGCTGTGTTTGGCCGCGATCAGTATCGTTATGCGTGTTCTACGCGGCGTAAACAACCAAACATTACAGCTCCGTACGCCTGCCCCCGGAGGGGTCCTCAACATTTCACCTAAATGTCGGCTAAAGTTGTACTGATTGGTATTATAGGCTTAAGAAATGTTCGTGTGAATCTACATTTGGTATTTAAATAACATCTACTTAAAAATAATTGTTGTAGGTAGAGTGTTTTATAAAAGTTCGAAGTTTGAACGTTATTTATGTTCTAATATTAAAAAATTATATCTATATTAAAAGTTGTCTTTACTCTGTGCTACTGTTTGACCACAGACTATTATGTATTTTATACTGACTTTAGGAAAGTAAACAATGGACGTTTTGTTTCGTTTAATGTAATATTGTAATACTATTTTATGGCAATACTAATAGTCATATCCAGCTGCCGTTTGAAGTTTTTAGCAGCCCGCTCCACAGTGAAGTTAATTACTTAAATATCTTCGTATTACAGTTATTTACATAACAAACTAAACAAATCGACCAAATGTTGCGTACAACAGCATACAAACACACCGAAACGTAAATGGATGGAATGATTTGACACTTTCGAACAAATGTTTTATTAGGAAACGCCGGCGTTCTGTTATCCAACAGCCGCGGCTACACGCGATTCTGCCACTCATAAACTAATTGTCACGTTTTCACACAAAATTACCACTTAATTTGACACTTTCTACAATAATAATGGAGTTCTAATATATATATTTTTTCCATATTTCGCAGTGAAAGGAAATCAGACGGTTTCTCAAAAAACTGAGTATGAAATAGGTAATTATTGATGCCATATGTGGCAGTACTTATAGTACCAATAAATATCCTACCGGATTGTGTACAATTTAGACTGCATATTAAGGCTGATTTGCTCTTGTTTCTTTCTGTAGGATAGTATCTAGGTCACACATTGATCTGTTGTTCAGATTTAGAAGCTTCGAGTTCGACGGAACGAAGCCCTAAGATTTCAAATTAGCGAAACTGTTGATGAACTGGGAGCGGTAGAAAAAAAAATATCTTATCTATGTATCATGTAATTGATGATTCTCATTTCACGATGGCAGAATCTGAATGATTCGGTAGAGCAAGGCTTTGCTCTGTCTCTCAGTTTTGATGGCCATCAGCAGTCTGCGAGCATATTTCTTATGGCTGGCTTACTTTGAATGGTTTTTCTTTTTTTTGCTCTTAGCTTTTAGATATTTTTGTGGACATACCTAACAAAGGTTATTAGACTCGTGCCTTTTCGGCGAATGGACTGTTACGGCGACCTTGGAGACAATACATACTGATGAAGTTCTTCATGTAACTTAAGATATAGAGATGATACTTACATTGGCTCTATCGGACATCATGGCTTTATGGCAGAACGTGGTTTTATCGCTGGTTCATCGAAATTTACATATGATTGTTTCTGAGTATAGTTACAAGGTAATTTTAATAGTGAAAATACGGTAGTATTACATTAATTTAAACGCTTTTTACATTCATAGCGATTTGACTCTTAATTAATAATGATACATCATGTATTATATCGTGATGCCAGACCTCTCATGTGGTAGACATAGAGCACCGAGTGCTAGTCTATCTTCTCTACCCTTACTTACCTAAAAAGTTCCTTTAACATTCAACAATACATAATATACATACATTTAAATACTGTGGGTCGCCCCCGGACCCATTGGGTCGACGACCTTAAAAAGGCAGGTGGTAGAGGCTGGATGAGATCTGCGGAGGATCGAGTGTTGTGGCACACCTTGGGGAAGGCCTATGTACAGCAGTGGAACGGAAAAGGCTGTTGTGATGCGATGTTGACGACATTTAATTAACACAATATTACAGTTGTATTTACATAAATTAATAATTAAGTCTTAATTGATAATAATAAATATTGAAACACAATTAACACATTCTTGTCCAACAAATTCTAAAAGATCACGCAAATCGTTGATACGATCGTGAGAACAGTTTTTAGGTGTGTTGCAAATCCTACATGTCAATCAGCGTATTAGTTCTGGATTTGTGACCGTAATTAAGTTTAAAAGAAACTTTAACAGCTTTTTTTCAATGTTACGGAGCGGATGAGTGTGAACTATTTCATCACTTAGATCTGTCGGGCGCCGACGCACAGTAAGTCTGTCGTGTTTACACGTCAGCATTATAGAATAACACGTTGCGGGCCGTTCCTTGGTTTTTTACCTCGCTTAACTCTACATTGACATGCAACGAAAAAACATACATTTTCCGAAACCGGCTTGTATGTACGAGGAAAATGATGAATGTGCAAGAAAGCACGGTAAGTCTGCAAGGATAGAGATATTTTGCACTCAGTGCCCTCTACCTACTCCGTAAGGGACCTGGCGTGAAGATATGCGTTCATGGATGTAAAGATACATTTTATAGGGTTATACATTTTGAACTTTTCGTTTACTAACTGTACTTCATTAATTCAGTCTACAAATGTATTAGATTTTACAATGTTCCTATGAGGTCTTATTCCTATAAAATACGAGTAAACTTAATGACTGAAACTAGAATTTTGTGTTAGAATTCATTAAATTGTTGACCTGATTAGTTATACCAGGTGATCGTTTTTAAAACTCGATTTTTCTTCATAAAAAAAAAATATTTTTTATTTAATCTTGTTCTACAGACAAAACCCTAATTACAATAAACGTAACGAAGCTATGTATTCTTGCAATATCTAATTTCACGTGATTTTAAATTCACAATCAACGGCCCGACATTTTTTTATATACAAACTATCTTGTTGCTAGGTACTTTTAAAATGTTCTAAAGTTTATTATAGTAGTTTTATGATGAAATGACACACGGACAGATCCAGACTCTGACCCACTACTAGAGATTTCCACCAGAAACAGTAAGTTACAAAATCCCATATCGCCCGACCGGGGCTTCGATTCCAGAAGCTCTCGATCAACCATTCAACCTACAAGACGGTGATTTAATTTAAATTATATATAAATGAATATTGTCTCGGTGTATGCCAGTAGGCTCACCACCTAATTACATGGGATGTAAACATAACTGGTGAAACATGGGAGTGTACCACACTCCTCTGCCTACCGTCTCGGGGTTTACAGGCGTGATGTTACGTTTAAATGAATATTAATGTAATATATTTAAAAGTAGAGAGGTAATCTGTGCGCCGGCAAAGAGCTGTGTGCATTAGTACCTGTAGCAATAATCTATAATCAAGTCGACTCGCCTGTAATCATCTCGCCGAAGTCCATCAAACACTGATTTTGGATAGTCAAGATATGTACGTAACAACATCACGCCTGTATTTCCTCGAAAGGTACACAGGAAGTGTAGGATTTCCACTTGTCACTCGTTTTGTAATGGGGAGTGAGTTTTAATAACTTTCTCTCAATTTTTTAGTTGCTACCCTACATAGGTTAGTATTTAGTAATGTCATTATAAGTCATGTGCTTTAAAATGAAACCTCACTCTACATATTTTACAGTAGTATCCTTGGATTGGTTCAAAACGGTAAGTATTTTTGTCTGTTGGTCTGCGGTTTCTTAACGTTTCAATCGTATTAATTATAGCATCACGGCCGTATTTCCCTGAAGTAGTAAGCAGACAGATGTATACTCCCACGATGAAATAGGGGATGTCAGTTATCAGTATGAGAATTCCGTTCCGAAAATATGTGATATGCATTTATTGACTATTATAATCATGCTAGGCTCGTTAAGAGGATGGCAGAGAGCACAGAGCGCCAAAATCTATCCTTGCAGTTCTGACTTGTTTGCTATGCAAATGCCACGTCATCTATTGCATGGAAGTTTGAAAAGTGCTTCATAATAAGGTTGGCTTATAGCATTATGACAATGTAGTAAGTTTTGCATATTACTATGTCATTAATAAGCCATTCTACATAGAGCCGTGAGATTATTTTATAGAGTTCTTATCATTCCAAGTG
>DWJK01006758.1:0-10266 GCA_018248815.1 Croniades pieria auraria | reverse complement strand
GGCACAAATACAATAGCAAGTGATATTTAAACTTAAAACGCACATTTTTAAGAGGTGCGCGCTAGGATTTGAACCCGATCTTTTGGAGTGAGCGGTCGAATTTCAAACCACTAGGCTATCACTGCTTTTATCACAGGTCAGTAGCCTTTTTTATAGTCTAATGGCGGAACGGAACAGTTTTCAGCGTTTTATTTCACGAATTGTCACATGGTACGTGCACTATTAAGGTATTATTAGCTCCTGACTGATAAAACTGCCGTTTTTAAATGAAAAGTACTCATTTGTTTAATTACAGTGTTGGCTATTAACGTCAATGTATATTAGTATTTTTAATTAAAATTCATTGATGTCTTTGCTATAGAAACCTTCGGGATAGTGTTTCAAGAAGTCTTGAAGGGCGTTTTTCATCACCTAATGCTATTTGAAAAGTTTCTCCTGCAAAACTTATCGGTCGTGCCGTGGGTGGGCCGGCGTTGTCATGAAGAAGCGTACTCGGTTATTGAACAGCGAGGTTGTTCACCAAAAATTGCAATTCTTCCTCGTCAACTCTGCAGTAATCGTAATCGATCCCGAAGAGCAGTAAGGAGCATGCCGGCGCAGGTTCATTACACACGCACAAATAACTTCTTCGCTCAGTTTGCGTTGCGTTCTGCTGCCAGCCCCGTGTCTAGCTAAAGCGACAGATCTTCGATTGTCATATACGATGTATTTGTCATCACAAGTAAATATCCGGTTCTGTATGTTTATTTGGTGGGTCAAGCCAACGCGGTTTCGCTGCTAAATGAGTTCACCGGTAGGTATGTAGTTTCGGACTTTTTTTAAATATATTCAATTTGTCGCAAAATTTTTCAGTAGGTATCGGTTTACCGCCTACGTGGAAGGCAGCTGCTAATTTCGACGTGCTTTGTGATGAGTGTGCTTCCACGGTAGCTGTAAATTCCTCGTTATGGACTATCGATTTCTAGTCGGCCGCGGTTTTGACATGAAAGATTCCAAAACCGAAGTGGGTACTTAAGTGGCCGGGCGCGCTCGCCCGTACCCGATGGTTACATTGTGTGGTGCCTGTGTGCTATTGGTACCACCAAAGAACTGGTATTTCTAACTTAGGTGCTTTTTTGATTTTTTCACGGGTACTAAAACAGCGACGTTTAAGAAAGATACAGCGGCGGGAGAACCAATAACTGATTTTTACGAAATAATCTATATTACGAAATTAAATTGAACTTGGATTTTTAAGTTGAATAAAAAATATCGATGTTCGCACTGGCTAGTAGTAAAGATCCATAGGACCTCGTATAAACAAAGTCTTTTTCCGCCCCGACGCTGACGCTTCCTGCATAATAATACTAATATTTCATTTTTACAACAATTATTTTTACGGTACAAAATATGCTCACTGGTTTGCCTTGCTATATTAGAAGTATAGTAGATGTGCCTGCGTGTACGAATCCGTCGCTCTTTTGCAGATGCGCAAGATCAGCAAAGTGGGCGTGTGGCCGGTAGGTATCGTGGGCGGCATGCGCGTGGAGATGCCACTGGTGGCCGATGGCCACGTCACGGGCTACAACGCCGTGTGGAAGCCCTTCCGCCCCTTCCCCATCGACATGGCGGGCTTCGCTATCAACGCCACCCTGTTCATCGATCACCCGGAGGCCAAGTTTTCAAGAAAGGTCCAGTCTGGCTTCCAGGTCAGTTTGTTTGGTGCGATTATTGTTTTACCACTTAAACTTGTCCATTCGATGCAGCGTTTAAATAACTTTAAAATATTATTTCAAATACATGAACTCCTTTTAAGAATTTTGTCATTAAAAGTAGAAAGAGCTGGCTAGAAATGTTTAGATTTTTTCTATAAAATAATATCGTGTCAATTCTCACAGTTTGCATGACGTTCATATTACAATCCTGTCCACAGCCATAACCTGAGACTTACCGTATAAGTGATATACTCTCACAAACTACGTATGTTCGCACGTATTCTGCTCCCATGGACGCTGTAGAAATGTTTAATACTTATATTGATTTAGCTTTAATTTCAGTTTCGTTATTCAAAAGTAGTAACAATCAGACATTTTTTATTGGCTCAGAACACTGTCATTGTCTCATTGAGGGGTGCATCTACTTTCAACGCAGCAGAGCCGGCGCTGACTGCGCGAGACGGCCGTCGCTCGATCTCCGCCCTAAAAAGCATTGCTTGCGTGCTCGTGTCCCCCGGGCAGCAAACAGACAGCCGCAGAGTTATCCTCACGGCCAGAGCCTTGTCACTTGATCCGTGTCGTATGTGCAGCTCTATTCTATATAGATTTGGAGTAGGGCGAGCTTTAGCGGATATAGTGAGTGACTAGTTTAGTGTTAAGAGAGGCACTAACGGTAGACTTAGGACAGATTGACTCGTACCCCGCTCAAGTATGGAGGGTACGTATGGCGTGTACGTGCAAAATATTTTTTTTATCGCATTTCATCTTTTGATTAAATGAAAATTCAAATGACCGTTGGAAACTTGTAAAAGGATTAACAGCTTTTGAAAGATACGCTTTAGCGAAGAGCGCATATCTGCAACGGGACGAGTAAAAGTTCGTCAGGTGGCTCTGTTAGACGTGAAGCTTCCTTTTACAATTCTAAAATTGCACAGATTCCATTGCATATATTTTATCTACAACATTATTTGAATTAGTCTGCTCGCATACAAATTAACTCGTTTGTAACATTGTAGTTCGGCCGGTGCGAGCGACCGACGCGACCACCGCGAATAACGTTACTTTTGTAACGTAATATTATTGTAACGTAGGGAGGAATGATTACTACCGTGTCTATACTTTTTATATAACGATCACTGGCAAAAACTATTTTAAACTCTTCTATGCTGTTACGTGATAGGATGCGGAAGGTCCGAAATGAACGCTAGCAACACTCGAGCATTCGACGGCTTAATGAATCGGTGTCAAATTATTGACGTGTGCAAACGTGCCGGTTGCAGGAAAGCGAGATTCTCAAGTACTTCACGACCAAGGAGGAGCTGGAGCCGCTGGCCGACAACTGCACCAAGGTGTACGTGTGGCATACGCGCACACAGAAGCCCTCCATTCTCAACCCCAAGAAGCTCAAGCACCCGCCCGTGCCCGACGACCACATCGAGGTCTGAGAGCAGCGCCGACCGACGACTGATCGTTGTTTAACGGGAGTACGACGCACATACTATAACAACATTGTAAATGTGCAAACTGGAAGCGAAAGGTTGTAATAATATTCTAATATTGTTATTATACGTACCTTCGGTTTGGACAAATATGAGACGGTAATGTTCGTGCATGAGTTAGATAATTTAAGCAGCGCGCACGGCGTCTTAACTTATATGGATATTATATTGCTCATTTGAACACATCCGAGACCGAATCTAAAACGAATTTAAAAAAAACCTTTTATATTTTGTGCGAGTTCCATCGTGTTGTCAAAATTATTCCTATTTAATAACGCCCGGCTACTGTTGAAAACCTGAGCAACGTATATTTGCATGACATGACATGAGCTGTGGATTGAAATTGAAAACAGTGAGTTTTACTCATAAATACACACGTTTGATTAACTAATACGGGATTAATTAATGGTTTAAATAAACGTTTCTGTAATCGATATAGACCGCTGCCCGAATCCGGTCATAAAAAGTGAGTGCGCGGAAATAGGGAAAATAATACTCGACCTGAACATTCTCAGTGTTTTGACATATTGATTAGTATAGGGACATGTTAGTACCAAAACGGCTCGGTTTTAACTACGTAAGTAGTAGTAAGTAGATTTTTTTAGAAATTACTAGAATTTAATCATAAGCTATATAGGTAAGTTTTAAGCACTTTATATTTAAGGATACCGTTCCGAAAGAGAGGACTCATTTCGTGTAGCGAGATGAGTGACGGAACAATTCATAGTGCAATCACAACACGGCATAATAACGCTGCTTTGGTCGGTGCAGCATCGGGCTGTATTGCACTAGTTGCAGTATTTCTTAGATTTACTTAACATGGGAGTGCCGCGTTCGCTGGACGTAATAACTAACTGTAAGTTGCAGATTGATGTATTTTAACTGTTCGCGGCTGGCTACTTTCTAGCTACTTGTACAGAGACTACAATGTCGCTAGGCGGGGCCATATATTTGTGTACGCAGTTGTCACGCTTGTGCGAGGACTGATCCAAGAGTTGTGATAAAAACTACGTGTGACGATCGATATAGTTAAAAAATATTTTTAGTTTTCAACATAGTCTCCTGACAGGTCGATGCGTGAATTCCTTTGAGAACAAATTAAAACAGCGGACAGAGACCTTTTTCATAATCAGTTTATTGATAAGGACTCGTTCAATGCTGCCATATAAAATCTCTGCGACTCCAATTACATGTCGGATGGTCACGCTTCGGTTTTTTATTTAAATTCTTATACGTATTAGAAATGCCCAATATTGCTTTTGGATCAGGCCTCGTATACCCGGCGCTCGTGTCGTCTGGCACATGTGCTGCTCATCGGTTGCCGAATCGATGTGGCTCGACACCGATAGCGCAAGTGTAGACTGCACCAGTGCGCTCGGGAACTGAGCTAATATAGGACGTGAAACAGTATCGGCATCTGGGTCGGTCCTCAGCCGGCGATGGATTTAGTCGCGTGTAACTATCAGCTACTTAGTATTATCACAAAACGTTACGAGTTTCGGCAGCCCGCAGCGCGGTGGGTATGCGAGTTGTCTAACTCGTCTAGTCTCATCTATGTACTATCGTCGCAGTCCGACGGGACTCGTTCCTCTTCAGCTTTTACCGGTGGTGGTGTATCGTATTATGTCATTACTTACTTACTTCTTATACTTATTTATTAGCTCCTGCCGCGGGCCGACGGCTTTACTTCGTTGAAGGCGCTTATTATTAAGAGATAATGTTTATTTGTCTGTTTTGATTATTGTACACTTAAAACGAACAAATGAAGGATTTTTTCTATTTATTCTTTTATATTGTAAATACAATTTATATGTTGGTGCGTACGGGAGCTCCGTAGATGTCGTTATAGAAATCGGCATTACGTTGAGATTGATAAAAACATTGACATCACGATAAACTTGCATTCCTTTACACGATCTTTATTTAGTTTACGTAATAATACGTCGACTTTAGCCCGAGTAATTCTACAATAAGAATTTTAAATATTGATTGTTACTTATATACTAACCTAGTCATCCGTCGGTCAACTTCGCGTTCCCCGCTAGGGGGCGTGCGGCGGCCGAACTAAAGTACTGCGACCGACTGCACCCAAAACAACCGAGTAGAACAACTCAAAAGTTTTGCTTTTTAACTCGACCAGAAGGGAGAGATCGTCAGGTACAGCAGCTCGGACTGCTAGTTTAAACGATGCAGCTACACTGGAGCTGAACAATTCATACATAGATACAGCGTCGTCGGCCGTACAGTCGACATATCGAAACAAATCATGTAGTATATATGTACTTCACAAAATATGTATAAGGATATATACTGTATTAGGGTAAAACCGGGATAGATGCCCCACTTTTTGAAAGAGCCGCCAAATTTTAAAAATATTAATTTTATATAAATAATTTTTTTTAATGTAGCTAGCTCAATCCTTTATATTTAATATTTTTTTAACCTATCAAATACAGATATAGCATAAATTATCTTTTCGTGGAAATTTTTTTTAAGGATAGATGCCTACCTATATGGGTAGTTGGCACCACCATGAACATATTGAGAAGGATAGATGCCCTTTATATTGTATAAACAAAAAACCCAAACCAAATAGGTAGTTCTACTCCTAAAACAGCAATTGTCTCCAAAAACAATGGGTCATAATAATGAAAAACATTTTGTATTTTTTTAAATCTTTTAATTGTTATCATTAAAAGATAACTCTAATATCACAAATGACTATATTTAAATTTTTAAAGCGTTTAACTAAAATATAAATTCTTGAATTTCAACTTGTATAATCATATTTTTTTGTTAAATTAAATTTTACAAGTATTTATTCAACAAAAATATAAATCCTCAATTGTTGTTATAATATATTCTCATTCAATGTCAACATGCACATTGTACTCATACTTTTTTACATTAACATAACACAATAAAGATATCTTCATAATTTTATCCAATTTCATTGAAGTTTAGCTGGATTGTGCTTTTAATTTTCCACATCTTGAGCAATAATTTCTGAAAAGTGTAGAGATTACAATTAGCCAGTTTTGCACATTACACATTGAATCCAGTCTGATTACGACTGTATTTTTATAGTTTTCAAAATATTCAATGCGGTTATTTTTACTTGTATCTTTAGGGTTATCCTGTCCATCTCTCTTACATGTCATCTAATTACATGGATTGTCTTCACCTTCGCTGCTTGAACTGTAAATAATTTATCTTTTTAGTGATGCTCGGTCTTGGTATAGTTTTGAGTAATTATCATCATTAATTAGGTTGTCATCGTCATTTTCACTAAAATGACTTGTTTTATTTTTTTATTTATGTTGTCTTGTTTTTTATTGGTGGTTCCTTTCTTTGTTTTAAGTTCTTTAGTATTTTGTCTTTTTTTCTTGTCTAACTTAGTTTTTATTTGTTTTTTCTTTTTTTCAGCCACATCCTTCTTGTGGTTTATATTTTATTTTGAATTCAATATCTGTTGATTGTTTCGCCCTCTTAGCCATTGTCAACGGAATTTTTGGAATAGGCGATGCTTCTATTAGAATATTTGAAGGTGTTTCTTGTTCTATATCGCATCCTAAAAACTCTACAATTGTAGAATCACCAATGTCAACAATACTAATATCTAAAAATCTCGGAATCGATCAAGAGACTAGGAGATTCTCTGTTAATTGGAGTAGGGTATGGTGGTATAGCAGTACGCACTTAAGCTTTATTAGGTTAAAAGAAAACAAATAAATCGATTATTCTAATCAGTTCTTATTTTAATTGAATAATAAGCTAATAAGATAATTATATTATTAGTAATGATTTCTTAGTTAAATATAATTTTGACTAATTAAGTAAAAAAAAATTGGTATTTGCGAACTCTTACACACACAGGTGTATAAGTATACGCATGGGGGTCGATAAGAGTAGTGCGTATATTAATCATCACGTAAATCACAAATAAAGTTACCAAATCTTGTATAAGCGCTGCACATTTCATGCCACCAAGTTTTACACTTCGCACACTGAATCCAGTCTTCTTCTTCGTCTTCTTCTTTGTATACTTCTTGAAATCCATCACAAATATAAAATATGTTTGGTTTAGTTTTTATTAGTTTCGTCTTCTTTTTGGTATTTGTCGTCTTCTTTAACGTTTTATCAGCAGTCTTTTTTGGTTTAGGGTTTGTAATTAGTGTATTCAATCTTACTCTTTTTGGTTTATTCTTCTCGTGTATCACTTTCTTCAACTCATGTTTATATGAAGAGCTACTAATTATATCAGATCTGTTCTTCCTCGTCGATCTTTGGACGGTTTCAACGTGAGGTAATGGAGCTACTTTAAACACCGATGTATGCGATATTGACGTTGACGCAATCTCAACAGGATGGACCAGCAATGTCAGCAGATGGCCCTGCAATTTCAAAAGATGCACTAGCGATTTCAATAGATGGACTAGCAATCTCAGCAGATGGATCAACAATCTCAACAGATGAGTCTGCAATCTCAACGTATGGATTTAGAATCTCCATCGATTTTTCTGGTGTTGTCGGCATTGTTGGAGAAGTCTGCATAGCTAGTATAGGAAGCAACGTTGTCGATGCGCTTTCGATGTTTTCAGCTTCATTTGTATCATCAATTCGGATACCATTAAAATTTGGAGCTGGCAATGGCGTGGGTGGTGCAGTAGAAAACCACGTCAGGTATGGTTGATCAGTCACTTTATTACATACAAAATCTTCCTTAAATACATTCGGAATGTACGGATATATGCCTGTAACTTTAAAGCCTTCCACAGTATAAGCCATAAAATAGGCAGGTGTAAGTATGGAAGCCAATTGACAAGGTGTTATAGCGCGACCTGGGTGATTTTTGTGCCTTTTTCACATTCGCTGGGGTAAATTTTTTTTAAGCTATTGAAGAAACAGCGTTCCAAGGGCTGAGTACAGTGGCTGCTATGAGGGGTTAATGTTAATGCACGTCTGTGATTGTCACGGAAAAAGTTTACGGTCTTTAAAGAGCAATGTGACGTATGATTATCCAAAATGAGTAGAATAGAGTTCTGGGCAGATGGTTTTACATGATCTTTAAAATGGAAGAGCCAGTCCGTAAAGATGTTACCGTTAATGAAACTGGAATCAGAGATCAACGGCAGAAGGTGGAGCGCCATCCAAAAGATCAGGTTTCATTCTTTTTCGAGTGAATATGAAAGCCGCATGAAGATAGTATCCACTAGCGCTCATTCGTTACGTTGGTTCCTCTTTCAGCGCTTCACGTCACAGTCACAGTCACGTTAGTTCCTCTTTCAGCGTTTGAAATTTTATTCATATAACGTTTTTCCTTGGTGGATATTACTTTCGGTGGTTTATTAAGAGCTGTAGATATCCTTGTTTCGACCAAATTAAACATAGCATAGGGCGGGAAGTTGTAGACATCCATGAGGTCAGACGGATTTTTAAAGAAATGGTAGCATTGACGCTTGTTAAAGCCTATTGCTCGAGCAATACTAGTCCATGTAGATTGCCTCAAAGACAAATCTGAATGTTTTTTACGAAAACCTCGTAGTCACTCTTTACCAGCAATTTTTTCCTCGGCATTAAAACGATACGGTATGTTGTTTTTTCTGCAAATTGAAATTCTAGTTCCCTAAATCCTTTTGGAGTTAGCCCATAAAACATTTCATAATTTTTTTATATAGTCACATAGTTCTTGCTCCATCTCCAGTGAAAAAGTAGTGTCGTATCTCCCAAAAGACGTAGCTTCTGTAACTCTTTTAAGTCTCTTACGAAGACTGGCTTCATTAACTTCTGGCGAACGGACTACACTCCTTATTGATTCACCACCATAACACGCTCGCTAGTAAAAAATAACAAAATTGTGCAGTACAAGTACACGGTTAAAAACTAGGCGTATGTGAGTACGCGCGTGCTCCTACACACCTTCGCACTGCATAATCTTATATAACACCATCTTCTAATGCAAACAAACCTACTACTGCCATCTAGCGGTCATTCGCGGAATTATATCCTTGAATAACATAACCTTGTTAAACCGGCATTTGAGAAAAGTAATCGTTTTATCATGAAGTGCCAGGTCGCAGCCTGAGCTCCATCCATGGTTGACCACATTTGACCAACAGCCCGTGCCACGCGTAAAGCGTGATCATCAGGATCTACCGTACGTTCAGGGAACATGAACGACGCGATGGCGAAATCTTGTGGCTTAAAGGGCTTTCCATCCCTGTTAAAATATCCGATAAAATGAACGTTGGCTGGATTGGTAGTAACGTAACTCTTCTTTGAGTTCAGTGTCATGCCAAAACACTCTCCAGCCGCCATGGCTTCAACGTCGACCGTCCTCATAACGATGACTGCATCATCGCCAAGCACTACTTCTGCTTGAGGAAATTCACCAGTAGTCTGGTATGCGATGTACCTTATGACGATCAGATTAACGATCGAGTCAATTAGGTTGGTAAATACCGAACCGGATGGTACGCCGCCGGTCTTTCTAAATCTCCTACCGTCACGCATTCTGATAGGCGTACTGATAAAATACTGCCTTATCTTTTTCAATCTGTTAATGGACTGTTGTTGATTAACAGGCCAAATCAGACCCTCTGAGTCTTGGACCTTAGACAGATCGAATGCCTCGAAAATGATGGAAAAGGCGTCCAATATAAGCCAAGCCGGGACAGACTTGTCAAACTTTGACCAATCGGAAACAAAGTATCTGGAGTCAGGAAAGGTCTTAAGCATGCTATTTATGTATTGCATGCCTCCAGTAGCTATCTCCACTTGATAAGCTATTGAGCTGTCTTGTTCTCTAAGCCATTGTATATAAGGGTAGAATAGACTTCCCTCCTCAATCACGACGTCTATAGGATAACCCCAAACGGCCCTGACCTTCTCAACACCTTGTCGAGCTATCTCAGCTCTCAAAAACAGCGCTGTATCAGGTAAAGTTATGTTACCTCGCTGTCTACCGATGTTGTCCCATTTGTTATGCCACTTGGCAACAGCTGCGGGGTCGGCCAGGCAATCACCTTTGGTCTTATAACCTTGCAGCTTCCACGGCAAACCCGGAGAGCGGT
>DWJK01006757.1:0-10266 GCA_018248815.1 Croniades pieria auraria | reverse complement strand
AAGTACATATAAACACATGATATTATTCATGTTTCTTATTACAATATATTTCAATTCCAAAAAACCATGTCAACTGTTTATAATGAAAAACTGTCTACAATTTCAGTTTGAATAGACACCTTTATTTTGTCGAAACATATAGTCACTTTGAATAGACACCTTTATTTTGTCGAAATATATTGTAATAAGAAACATGAATAATATCATGTGTTTATATGTACTTCTCCAACCGGTCAGATTGCAGGTCGTTGGGGGAGGCCTATGTTCAGCAGTGGACGTCCTGTGGCGGAAATGATGATGATGATGATATGTACTTATGAAATACTTAATAATTGTCGGCTTTTTTTGGATTAATTAATCTACAAAGTTTGAGTTTACGGATACCCGTGGTGGAACAATACCTCAACATCAGCTCGTCCACGTGTGTTTGCTATATTTACTAAATAATAATATGACAGATGCTCTTTGTGTAACAGGGGTGTATTTAAATGGTATATGATATGATATTTTTATACATTCATTACGTCCTCTTAATAGGTAGTTTCAATATCTTTCAATAATATATTCATTTTGTTCTTCAATTTCTACTACTTTTCCAAATGTTAACCTGTAACATTTATCATGTGACTGGATGTACGTAAATAGCATTGCAGGGTGGTTCGTAGGATAGATATGTGTGTGTACACGAGTACCAGTACAGTATAGAGAGCTGCACACAACGTTACGTAATGCCCGCGCATCCCTCACACCCATGTCCTTCCTCGCAAATAAATCAATACAAGACATGTACGGCTCTCGGACATATGCTATACAGTCATATAGATGATGCAATTGCGCATTGCATCCAGGGCGTGGCCGCATCTGTCGTTCGGTATTGCTAGTCCGTAGGAAAACTATGTTGTTTCATATACGCTTACAGATTTTGTGAGAAAAGTTTCTTACGCTATGAAAAACTTTGGCGTTTCTTATATACTTATACATATGTATGTATATAAGATAATAGTAGGTATATCGTCAAACCGTTTTTCATACATACTGTTATAAAGTAGGGCAATTTTAATGTAACTAATGATTACGTACTTATTGTTATGAAGTAAAATATATACTCACGTTGGGGTATCTCCAAAAGAAGTTTGTAATATGCCCATGTATGTACATGTCCTGTACATGATATCTGATAATAATATCAAATAAAAACAATTCTATAAGAACTTTCGGGCTTTTTGAATATTTATGAAAGATGGGTTTAGTGGAATATTTATATAGTTTGAATAGAGTCGGGTTAAACAGTGCCTTAAATAATATTCTACAGGCCCCTAAGACCTTCACTAGAACTCGTCAAATAAAAGTTTTTAGTTCCAGTGTGTAGTATGACACGGTCCGGTCCGCGAGTCATCGTTTGTTGCGCACTGGCCTCAGTCAATGGTGACTTGGATTTCATCTTGGACTTATTCTCTCCACGCCGGCTGTGTTATGCAGAACAGCGGGAAGGTTAATAGAACTTCATTTAATTCGTTTCGTTTAATGTATATGTAAGTATTGAATTGAACAGCAATGGACTTGGACGGAATGATAATTGTGTTTAATTGAGTTATGTTTAACTTTTTCTACTTTTTTATATATTTATAAATACATAAATAACCAACAAATAATAATAATGTCCATATTTACTGTTATATTTTACGTTCACGAAATATTTGGACATTCATTACCCCGTGCCACTTCTACCGTCACTTTCTATTTCTCTCGTGGCGTTAAGAACAAATTAAACGGATAAATGCAATTATCTCTGCACAGACAGATAAAATGTTCTCTTTTAATATTATTTAAAATAGAAAAAAAAACAATATAATGTTTTAAAAATATGAGATTGAAATAATTTATCTAGTTTTTTTAAATCTTAACCGTGATTATTTAAAAAACAGTCCTACTTCAATATAAAGTTATTCTGGATTCTCTATGCATTATTAAACAGTAAAACCGTAATAACTGTGCGTAAACGAGGAAAATATTAATATCCGTTTTAATAAGGAAAATGCGGTACCTGTATGTACTACATTAAACAAACGACGCCATATTCTCAGAAAGTAAATACAATATAATTGGTTAGCTAATACATTGTAGTTATAAACACAGTGGAAATACTTTCAGCAGGACATTAATTTTTAATAAAGAAATAATAAAAATAAAGTCTACAGTGCCTAGACCGTGATCTGATCATAAATAGATTCCAAACAAAAATATCACATGACAATGTTAGCTAATTAGTTAGAGCACTGGACAAAGCTTCATCATGTTTGTCCATCATTTATATATGTATATTTTTCCAATGTCATTATGCATATTTTTCCAATGTCATTATGCATATTTTTCCATTCTCATTTTGCATATTCATCATCGCGACTGGAATTGCGAATTGCGTCAGACTCGTATCGATTAAATCCCCAGGGTGTTCCACCTCGTCGTCTGCTGCCACCCCATCCTCGGTGAATCGGTCGTCGCCCACTTCCTCCATGTGGGGAGAGCGTCCTCCCGCAATCCCGACATACCTCTTCCCCTTCAACCTCACCTCAGTACCGGAAGGCGACGTGAGTGCACACAGTCACAGCTCACCCCCCGCAAGCCAACACGATGCAAATTTAGTCCCAGATACAACCCCTCCTGAACCCTCCACCTCTACCCAGCCTACGCGCATATTCTCCCGACACCCTGGTTTCTAGCCGTATCGTAGACGAATCAGCTACAATTTCCCTGTTTTAGCTCTGTCAGATCCTTAATCATTTATTATTGTAATAAAATAAAACAAAAAAGAAAATTAACAAATGGGACTATACCAGTGGGTTAATTATCAAATCTAAAATGGTCACCCCATAATTTAAAGTACAAAGTCATTATCAAATTTTGTCACGTCAGTTCCTTCCGATATTTTTGTAATAAATCAATGTAAAAATTTTTAGACATTATCCTTCATAAATCCTTAACTAATATACTCTTTATATTCCTACATGTCTTTAATGCTTTCTACGGTAAGAAAGAGCCTGTAACATTTAATAATGTAATTATCAAACGCTATCTTAAAGCGGAGTCCGTGTTCGAATAAAAAAAATTTTTGGAAACCGAATCAAAAATTTAAGAAAATGGTCTAAGTCATACAAAATGTAAGAAAGTTAATATGAATTGAAAACAATGAGCCATACATGCAAGAAAGGGAATCGAAGAGAATGAATGAAGAAATACCTACGTCACGAACATATTACTATTCAAACGGCCTTAGATAGTTTTTTCGTTACTAAATAGATACATTTAAATAAATGTGTTTTATTAAATGTATGCGTGATTAGAAGTATCTTAAGATTTCAAGAGTTTTAACATACGTGATGTAATAACTTGATTATCGTGAAGCAAATAAAATGTTTACCGAGTAATGAATGTTTAAAATCGATCATTCGCATTTCATACACATTTAATATCGCATTCATTATTTTAATACTGTGGGGCGTCTCCCGACTCACTGGAGCGATGATCTTAAGAAGGCGGATGGTAGTGGCTGGATGAGATTTACGAAGGATCTAGTGCTGTGGCACGCTTTGGGAAAGGCTTATGCCCAGCAGTTGGAAGGAAGAGGCTGACGTGATGATCATAATGATTCATTATTCACATCATCATTATCGGGTTGTCGAACTTACAAACCAACATTTTATAAAAATCTCACGCCAATTAAGGAAGGAATCTTTGTGCTACTGCTAATAAAATATTTAATCTAATAACTTATGAAGAAGCGAAGAGGTATGGTGACAATTTTCTAGACTAATAGAAATGTACATTTTCTTCCGTCAATTGCAATATTCTCTTTAGAATTGTAAGGATATCTCTTTAGAATCGCAGCATTGTCGTGAAATTTATTTAATAAATGCCTTGGGAAATCTTGGCTTTCAACTGCTAATGCATTTCTCGAAGTAGGTTTCATTGTACCTCATACAGTCACTGTTGGTTTGCATGTTATTTGAATTTTAAAACCCGTTACTATAAATTTTTCCAAAGGGCGAGAATCGTATTCTACATTCACAAGTGTCAGAGTCGCTTCATATCAAATGAAAGTAATCATTTTAGAAAGCTAACTTCGCTATTCAAATAAAACATATTACCGGATAAAATGGCTGACTGCTGAGATGTGTGCTGAAGATATTGTTCCGGAAAATCAATTCGGATAATGGTAGTGTACAATTGGTCAGGGATAGTTGAAGGAGATCTATAAAAGAACTTTCAATGTCACTGTGCCTACCACTCTACAGTGCCTAGACGAAGTTGGTTTACAAAACATAGAATCTAATATAACTCCAACATCGCAATAGTATATTTAAGATATAAAATAACACACGTGTTACAATAGCATTATTTTATTTGCTATGATATGAATTTGTAAGACCATCGGGAATTTGAATGTGATATTAAACTTAGATTCTTAATTTAACTTAGGTTATTTGGAGTAAGGTCATTTTGAGTAAGTGAAAAAGTTACGAAGTATCTTGCAATACTTCCAAGCATATCGCTCATTTGCGACTAGAGTGTAATATTTCGAAAACACTCTTTTGCAGAAAACAGTTCAGAAAGTTTGACATCATAATTATTATATGACTTATAGACACTTATATATAACTATTGAACATTTTAAATAAACTTTTCCAACGAAACAATTTTTCGCCTTTATTTTTCCCATACAAATCTTGGCACGTAGCGAAACGCACCGCCCGATACCGTGACCTTTATAAGGGTATGGTTTATGCCCTTAAGTTCGTTTGGGTAGGTCGGGAATCTTTTTGGGTCACACAGCCGAATCGAAGTCTGTTATCATCGCCTCGCGCACTCACTGTACTGTGAAGAAAATTAAGGAATTACCGCTATAAATGCAATGAACCTATTAACAAAGAAATAAAGAAAATGTGAGTAAAGGATCCTGGCAGTGATTTTTTAAATTTGCACTATGTTCATTAGATGGGGTTCTAACAAAACCTAATGTATTTTAAAAAGTATAGTATTTTACGACGATATAAAAATTGATATTTCTGCTGGCGCTAGATGTCAGCTTATCAGCGTTCAAATCAATTTTTGAGCGTTACGGCTAACTTCTGTATTTTACCTGGTCACTCATCTTCCATCCCCGGTAATACGTGCCTGGTCTATATAATAAGCAACTGAACCTAACGGGAATTTTGAATAAATAAACATCAATACCAATTACTTTATTCAAGTTGTTTAATGTAACTTAATATTGTTCAAAATTCCTATTAGTCGCCTGCCTCGATGGTCGAGCGACTGCTAGTGACTGTAATCTAAACCCCAGTCGGGTACTATAGGATTTTTGTAACTTGGATTTTCTAACTTATATTTTCTAGTGGAAATTTCTAGTAGCAGCTGGAAGTCTAGATTTGTGCCTGATGTATGCCAATAGATCCACGACCTTTTCCACGGTACGTAAAAGTTTAGTTGCAAACGCGTCTATTGATCGAGAGGTCTTGGGTGCGATCCCCGGGTCCAGTGGTATTAGATTTTTACAACTTTAAATGTTTAATTAATCGGAGTTTAGATTTGTGCCCGGTATATGGCAATAGACCATGGCAGTGGTGGGACGTACAACATATGTAATTGGTTTAAAGTACAGTACATATGTAATTGGTTAAACGTAGGTACAACTCTCCCCTGCCTACACTTCGGGGAAATACAGGCGTGATGTTGTTACTAAATTTTTCTGTCGCCAGATTTTGTTATTCGAGCACGATAAAGATGCACGCGATACCTTGACCTCAAAAGCCATGGGTCGGGTCCCTTAAGTATTGTTGGGGTAGACTTGAAAGATTATTGACCTTTTAAGTCTACCCCAACATTGTTTAAGTCACGCAACCAGCCATGCTTGTAGATGGACGCTCAATTTGGGTCAAAATGTCGAATCTAATCTATAAATCTATCGTATCTAAATTTTTAATGAAAGATATTAATATTTCGAGATAAATTATTATTTCGAAAAGCCCTCGTTATAAAGTACATTGTGATAACGTTTATTACACAATATGTTAACTTACCCAATCTAAAAGAGTTACAACTTTGACAATTTGAGACTATTTCCAAATTAATTTTTGCATTATTGTTATATAATAGCTATGGCTATTTCAATTTATTAAATATTTTTTATGTAGCACTTGCTGGTAATCTTTCAATTCTTAAAAAAAAATTTTGATTGTCTTTAAATCTGAAAGTAACAGCTAAAATCCCTTATTTTAAACTTTAGCATGATTTAAATTGAAAGACATGTGTTCGTAAAATATTGCTCGATTTATTGCGTGCTCGGTTGTTTTCGATGGACGTGGTTTCACCCGCCACGCCTTATGTCGATGTTAGCCGACATCCCTTCGTTCGGTGGCTGCGCTCTGATAGCTGCACTATTGATTGCAGTCAGATGCGAGCCTTCGTGGCATAATGTCGTCCGGACTCACGCCGTGGTTAGACTAGTGGTCCTACTTTCCGCCATTTTGACTTGTTGATTCCAACAATGGAACGCGAATTTCGTTGTTGTAAGTGCAATCACCGAACAATAATTATCGATCCGGAGATCGGCGGCCTGAAATGTAAGTGAATTTCCAAATTATTCGCAACTTTTTTTGCAACTTTCAACTTTTCTTTTTTATTTCCACCCTTACATATTTATTTTTTAATGTATTATTATTATAATTTTTAACATATTGTGCAGTGATTTTAAAATAAAATTTCATTGGTTTCATGGGGTCCGTGTCCAATATGGCGGCTATCACGCCGCCCCTCTTATCCTTCGGGTATGAATGAAAAATATTTTATATAAATGTGGTTTTCTGGACTTATTTGAATGGATATTTTAACTTTTGTTGTGTATGAATTATTTTCAAGTAAAATTTTTTTTGTCAGGGTTTTATTTTAAAAAAAATTTTAACTTATATTTTGCACTCGTCCACGGCGCTGATGGCTACCAAACCGCGAAGGTAAGTTTTTCAGGGCAGCTATTCGAACCTGCAAAGCGAGCTAGCAGCCCACGCCTCTGTTTCAGCAACGTGTTGCCGTGCGGAAGACTGACCTAGATTTAATATTTCTAGAAATTAAGGATAAAGGAACAGTCTTCGGCGCAGATAGAAAAGCTCATAGTGCATTCAAATCCAAATTTATCATTTACTGGAATGTTTCTTCTCATGAACATGTTATAAGTGAATAAATTTATACTTTTGTTTATTATTATTATTGATTCATCTTTGTTTATTATTTGGCTTATTTAAGTTAAGCTAATATTATATTCATGGGACCATCATGGGAGTAGACTTCATATTCGGTGTTAGGCGTACGATATTAGACATTTTTTTCAGGTGTGCCCGGGCATACCTGATGAGCTAACTGCTAGCGCCCTCTGCTTCCGAGCACTAGTTTGTGACCTAAATTTTGCATTTCCAGAGAGTAGGGGGAAGCTGTCAATTGCGGCGTGGGTGGCGTGGCACCTCCACTTAAATTTGAAATGTGTTAATTTAAATTAACTCTCATATGTCTAATTAACAATGTGAATTGTATAATTTTTTGTATGGACTGACTGACTTGATTTTGATGATTATTTAGGACTTGAGAGAGTTTTGATTTCCTAAAAAAAAACATCTTTTTGCTTAGCATTATTTATTTTAGTTTTCGGAGTTAAATTTTAGAGCAGTTTCTTTAATATTTAAGGATTGTTTTTATTTTAACTTTTTTTACTATTAATACTATTCTTATACGGCTTTCCACTTTCATGCAAGGATAGGCATATTTGGCACTCCGTGCTCCCTGATTACCCTGTAAGGGACTTTCCGTGAAGTTATGTATGTATGTACTGTCCAGTTCTACTTTTAGTCCTTTTCATATCCTCTTTACATTTTTAGGTCTATTTATCCACTTATATTTTATTGATTGATATTCAGTTTTAGTCAATATAATTTATTATCATCCACGTCGTGCCGGCTATTGAATAATGCGCACGCGCACGCATGCACGCACGCACACACATATATATTGCGTTTTTCTTGATACCTTGATTAATACATTTTTCGGGTTCAACTGTTCTTTAATTCCCCTATGTGACTGCTTTCGAGATGTCGCATATAATCTGAATTTAGAATTGTAAAACTTGACATTTTCATTACTTGACTCTTTATGATTCAATTACTGCCTAGACGCGTGTGAAATTTCACTTATAAATAGTTCATGGACTACAGAGTCGCATGAAAATTTCTCGTGGGCCGAAGACTGGCAAGCTATATTTTATTCCAGATAAGTACCATACTTTTTCTACCGTACTTCTTTCAGCTAAACATCATAGTTATGTGATGTACATTTCATCTGATTACATATTCCGAAATTACAAATCCCTTAATTATCATGGAAAATGAATATAGGTAGAGAGTACATATTAAATTTGTTCATTAAAATTCTATGTCACGTCATATTAAGTATGCATGAGCTTGTCATGTATGTCATCTTCAATATTGTACCAGAAAGGTTATAAATATTTATACATCTAGTGTTATATATCTGTAGCTATGGCGGAGATGTGCGTGGGTCGCCTAGATGTGTGGGCTGTTGGGGTGGGTACATCCAGGTGCATGCGTCACGATGCCTCTACCAACCTCCCCGCTCAGCCCCCTGCCCCACCCCTCTCCCGCACTCTTTCCTGCCCGGACGACCTGAGTCCTAGCTAATAAATAAATCGATAGCACATCTGCGAGTTCACGTGCGCCGAACTGGTTGAAATATGCACTTTCCACGCAACTGTAGGTGTGGCTCTATTAACGCCATATTGTCTTTGTTCGACTTTGAAAATGTTGAAATTCTGAATTAATTATTTCAGTGGCAGCTAGAATTCATAAATTTAATAGTTTCACAACATCAGAATTATAAATTTTGTAAACTAGTAGTTTATTAACGAAATGTAAATAGGCACAAATGTCTTATCAAAAATTAACTTCCGGAGATTTAACTTGGAGCTACCTTATAGAATGAAATAATTGATTTTTTAAAGTAACGTATGTTTTTGTACTACCGCCATTTTGTATGTAACTGCGTGTTCCGATTCCACTTCGCTTTAAGCCCATTATTTTTTGTTGAACTATCTCGTTGTCTATCTAAATAATTTAAACTTAATTAAAAGTTGATTGTGATGAATAACTTTCTTAAGTGATTAACTTATTTTTTAATTTAAAAAAGAAAGAGAAGAAATAAAATTACTGCGCGAAGGAACAGTGTGACTGAAGCAACATGTTGGTAAAGCAAGAATATAATTTTGACTTCAACGTCTGTCACAAAGACTACAACCAACACCTGAACTTCGTACACCAGATTAATGAAGATCAGGCACACTACCTGTACACGAGAGATTAGTTTCTAAAAATAATGTATATCACTCAGGAGTTCAAGTCAGAAACTTAGCCCATGACTTAGATCAGATTACTGAAAGGTGACGGGCTTTTTGTGAAGGCGTATACGATAACAACAGGATCTCAAAGATTACGTCTATACAGATCGAAAGGGATAATATCGAATATCTACAACGGGAGTCTGAGATTAGAGATGCTAACCTCAAAATTAAGAAGAATAAATCAGCCTTACTGAACAATACCAATACAGAGTTACAGTAACTTAGGGAAGCAGGCGTGAAAATCCTGCTCGTTCTATGCAACCAAGTTTAGCGAACAAGTGTCTTTCAAAAGGGAAACATTCGTTACTAGTACCGATCCATAAAACGGGGCCACTAAAGCATGCGGAAACTACCAAACTCTTGCTCTCATGTCTCATGCCAGCAAGACGATGTTTTATGTAATCAACAGGCGCCTACAATCATATCTTCAATGGCAAACACCAAATGAACAAGTTGATTTTCTGAAAGGCACCGGACCTATAGAACAAATTGTGAACGTAAGGCATATAACAGTAAAGAGGCGTGAGTTCAATGTGCCTATGCTCCTCTGCTTCATTGATTACTCGAAGGCGTTTGACTGCGGACGGTGGAACTGCTTATAGCGAATTCTGGAGGAAATGGGTGTCTTTTAACACCTTAGGACATTGATCGCGGGGCTGTACGAAGATGGTGAGTCGAAGATCAGAATTAGTAATGTTATCTCGGGAGCATTCAAACCGGAAAAACGAGTACACTAAGGGTGTATCTTATCCCCTCTCCTATTCAACATTTATGGAGACTATATCATGAGAAGAACTTTGAATAATTGAAAT
>DWJK01006756.1:0-10266 GCA_018248815.1 Croniades pieria auraria | reverse complement strand
ACATACATAATTGTTATATTGTCATGCCAGGTCCCTTACAGGGTGGATAGGGGAGACCACATGATAAATATCTCTGCGCTGTGAAAATACCTTATGAAAATAATTATTATCTTATTTAAAGCATAAAAAATGTTGGGAATGAAGGAATTATACAAATTTTAGTGCATTTGAAGAGTTAAATATAGTGATAAGTGAATGCTCTCTGATATCTGACTGCAATAAGGGAATTTTTCCAATTGTTTCCTCATTTCTGAATAACAGTTGAGCTTCAACTTAAATGCTATTATCAGTAGGTGACATTAGTTCAATTTTGGTTGCAAAATGTTACAACAAATAAGTTAATGTCAATCTCAGTTCTGTTTCAACTAAGCAGCAGTACAATAATTTGGTGAGTAAACTACAGACCCCCCTTCCCTAGTGTGGAGAGACCTGGCCTCTGGAGTTTGATGTAATTAATAATAATATACTGATAAGGTGAGTAGGTAATAAATAGAATAGGATAATAAGAAATCGTATAATATTTTGCATTTACCTGGCCTCAGTACTCCCATGTCAGCACTATCACAATATCATATCGACTGAAGTTTTGAAGGAAGTTATCCAACTAATAAGAAACAATGGAAGCAATATGATGCTACAATAAAAACAAATTATGTCTAAGCTAATTTCATTATTATTTATGTACGCGTAGGTATCAAAATGGCGTGTAAACTTTTCACTATAGTAGCCCTAAAAAGCAGGAGCTGCATCGCCGCATGTACTAGGCGCCCGTATATAAACAGCGGTACAGTTATGAGCGCGTAACGCATACGTAATGAAGTTATTATTATAATTTACATCACCACCAGTCCTGTCAGTGGTTTCGGCCGTACCATAGTTAGACCAATCGAATACATTCGTTACGCTTTGGTAAACAAACTTTTTACTAGATAACTCACCTCATATTAAGGATTTTACATACATATCTATTGGTTATATAAGTTAATGTTGTAATGAGATACATGCTAAAATGTGTCTGGTCATAAAGGTTCGATTAAAGTGAATTTTACTTAAACAAATATTTTGTTAGTGAGTCAGGTGAATTGGTTTTAATAAATAACATAATAAGTGTACTTTATAAGGGACAGAATTTTTAATGAATTTATTAAATTACTTATATTTTTATGTCCTACAAGTAACAAATATAAAAATAATCTACCTTACTTTAGTTCATTTGTCTACCTTGGAAACTTGTATGTATACTCAAGTATCCTGCTTCAAAATGAAGTGAATTTTTATTTTAGACCAACATAGGTGTAATGTGGAGAAATAACTTATGTCACTGTCTGTCTTTTTGTCTTGAGCCTGCTGCTTAGTGACAGAGATAGATAGGAATGTATTACACATGTTTTCTTAAATAGCAGAAAATTATATGTATCTCTAAGTTTATATAAAAAACATGTAACATCACACTTGTAATATGCGAAGCGGTACTCAGAGGAGTGTAGTACACTCCCACCTTTCACCAGTTGCATTTATATTCCATGGAATAGATGGTGGTGAACCTTTGCCATTCACCAGGCACATAAAAAAACAGCATTAATTTATCCTTTAACTCTAATTCTTCTCATTCTGAGAGGAGACTTGTGTTCATTAGTTGAATATAGATGTGGATGGACTTTTCATTTTGGATTTGCACAGGTAATCCTAGTCCATAAATCTCACAAAAGCTACCAATGTCAAAGCTCTGAAAAGACCTTTTTATAATTTTAACTTGAAATGAGTTTGATAGTCAATTATTAAAAGTTTTGATGAATACAAAAAACACTTTTTTACCAAACAAATTCACCAAATTATTTGAATTTAAATACAAAAGTATTAATAAGCACCTTTTGATTTAATTAGGTCATTTTTGATTGGAATAACAAGGAATCATGGAAGAAATAGTATTTTAGGTGTCTTAATTGCATAAGTTGAAAACAATATTGACATTTTCTCAGATGTGTCTTAGAGGATGTTTGCATGTTATAGATATAAATAGAATTCTCCGTATAACAATTTCTTGACAGGATTATTATATGACCAACCACAAGTCTAAGATATGATGGCTGTTACGTAACATTACGCCTGTAATTCCCGAAGGGGTAGGCAGAGGAGTGTAGAACATCCCCGTGTTTCATCAGTTATGTTTCAGTCCGATGGAATAGGTGGTAAGGCTACGGTCACACACCAGGCATTGATCCAGACTTCGAGTAACTACGAGAAATTCGAAATTAGATAATTTCCATACTAGCCGACCCGGGATTTGAACTCAGGACATCCTGTTCGACAGTCGCGCTTGCAACCACTCTGCCGACAAGGCAGTCCATAATGGCTGTTACAATTTGTAAATGAAATAGATATAGCTCAGAACAACCTCCAGCTAGGTGGAATGACAATACACATAAAGAGGCTGCCAAGGATTGGCCGAGAAGAGCTGAAGATGGAGCTCAGTGCTATGCTATTCGGGAGGCCTATGTCTAGATGTGGACAATGATGGGCTGATGATGATGATAATGATGAATAAAATTGAACCATAGAGAGTCAGATGAGTGTAATACTCTCAATTTTCACAACTTTTGTCACATGTACCATGTAAGAAGTGGTAGATGGGAATGATTTGATAAACAGTAGGATATTGTTATTTCGTTCAATAATGACTTCATAACTGAATGTATACAACTGTACAAGTAGTGTGAAAAAGAGTCAAATAAATAGGTAATGTTCAAAACACCTGAATAAGTATTAAATTAATAAAAATAGATTAATAAGTTATTTCTAATAATATAATTCTCAAAATTGTAGGTAAAATATTTTTATATTAGACACTAGTAGAAAATTTATTAACAATTTTTAAAGGTTTTAATTGTATTCAATGAAACAAAACAACAATACATATGTCAAATTGTTAAGCATATAATATGGTTATAGTGATTAAAAGTGTACCAGCTTAACTCACATACTTTTTCAGGATGGTCCAACTAGTTTCGGACCTGTATGAGTTGCTTCCTGAGGTCATGAGGATAAAATAATCCATGATCATTTAATAGTAAAATAATTATGGTGATTTAAAAATAAAGTATATAATGCAGAAAAAATCATTTTCATATCCGTTTGGGTTCCGCTATGGTTCATTTGTAAAAAAAACATATGTATTTAAAAAAATATAAATTTGCCAATAACAAGTACTCATTTGAATATGAAAAATGCACTCACCATTTAAAAGTTTTGGTTTCAACTCTTGTATAGAACCATTCCTATCTCCATTATTCTGTAAAACAAAACAAAAAAATTGTAATGGTTATATAAAACTAGAATTCTTAAAGTAGTGGATACAAGGACAACATACATAATCTATTACATAATATATATTCAAATCTCCACTTCAGATCACTTATGGGGTAGGCAGAGAGCATCAAGTGCTAAATGTGTTTACATTTAATGATCTATTTTGCTCCTACTTCCGTCCCTCTCTTCATATATGCATGATGGTTTCGGAGACAAATAATGGAATACAGAAAGCCTTAATAGTAGAACATTATTATTATGTATTGGCCCACCTGCTCCCAAATAAAAACTAGTTTTTGCTTTATAAAATAGTTATGATTCACTAAATATCTTTAACATTGTTATTACTTCCATTCAATTTTGAATTATTCATTTCTCTAGTTGGTAAAGTGATTACAAGCATAATTTCTGGTCAAGAGGTCTTAGGTTCTTTGCCTGAGTCAGGCATAGTATTAATTGTTTTATCAAACTTGAAATTCTGAATAGTAGCACAAAGATTAGATTTGTGCCTGGTTTATGGCAATAGACTTACTTTTATATTGCTTGGCGGGACATATAACAGTTGAAACATAGAAGTATATTACACTCCTCAGCTTACCCCTTTTGGGGAATACAGGTGTGATGTTATGTTATGTTGTTGTTATAGTGTCAGTATTACGTTACATTTCAGTTAATATTTTTTCGGTATGATCATTTTGTATATGGTGTGAAATTGGAATAAATTATTTATAGTACACATTTTTATGACAAAAAATTCAAACTTACCATAGGCGATACATTGATGTAGCTCTTGAAATTCTGCACTAGCTTTTTTTCGTTCATTGTAGTCAACGAGTTTCGATAAGTATGTCCACTGAGCTGACCCACTTAACCCTATATTATAGAATATTTTAATTATTCCTCATGAATAATTAATTACACCATATATAGCACAATGTAAAAATTATTTAAAACACAAGTTTTCCACATATTTACGGTGTAATTCATATAAATAAGATAACAATAATTCCCACAAGCTTTGCACTATATGTTTACGAAACAAGTCAGCCCGCGTTCTTTTTTCACCATCGACCCTATACCTTTTAATTTAAGCATAGTTCATTATGCCTCAAAATAACATGATGAGCACTAATACTCGTGTTCTAGGACGAAAACTTAAATTTTTCATCAGTGATTTACAAGTCCCGACGCAAACGACAGCTTTCGTTAAAGTTGCCATATCCGTTTTCATTTTTATATCATTTTACATAGTGCTGCCACTAAGAATTATTCGTACATACGTATACATATTATCGTTTTATAGGCAAAATTTCAAATTTACATTAACAAGAAGTTTCATGGACATTCACTATGTTAAAAGTTTTTGAATGAGATCTGCAAATTGAAAATGTCCATTGTCGAGTTACGTCAAGTGTCACGTTCATAAATGAATGTGATCTTTCGTCATCTATATTTGCTTATCTATGGCATTCCGGGAGAATTTACTTTATTCTATGGTTATCGAAGACCGAAGATTGTGCATGTCTCAAAAAATGGCGATTGATAAATTTTTGTTCAACAATTAAAAGCACAACCTTTAGGCACTTCTTAAGAAGAATAAATTTTTGGTGGTGTGACTTGAAATAAAACTTAACAATGGCCGATATAGCCATGGAGGCAAGGCCTGCGGTTCGCTTCTTCTGCCACAGGTGTAGCATTGAATTTGAAGATGTTTTGCAGGTAAAAATCGATTATTTTAATATACGTCATATTTTCGACATGAAACCGGCGAAATGCTTGACTCATTAGGGTTACTTGTACAAGGTCAAGTTGTGGCTTTCGACTTCATGATAACCTGTCTATCATACCTACATATTGTTAGTCGCGTAGATCATGCACTTTATTGTATTGTACTCTGCGTATTATCTTTATAAACTTTATGTATATTATTTTATAACGGGAACAATAAATAATGTGTTTCACTTGTCATTGTATTAATACTTTGTATTTCTTCTAGTCGACTGTATAATCTCGAGAGAAATACTAATAATAATTTAAAACCATAATGACATTGCGTTGTAATGCGGCCAGTCTCAAAGTTTTATCGCTAATGAAATGTTAGGAAAATTACAATAGTTCAGGCAGTAACTGCTATTAATTAATTGAGTATGAATTGCATCATCTAATAACTAATTTAGGGATGTCATATTTAAATAAAAGTAAGATAATTGCCAGATATAAGTTTAAATAAATAAAAAAATATAGTATTCAAACTTGCAGATACAAAACACTTAACATGTGACTATGTACTTCAGAATGAGGTGATGCTACTTATATGCACATATGTAACTTCCATGGGTAATATATGTTTAATAATTTATAAAGCAGTCATTTTTTATTCTGTGCGTCACAAATGGTTCACAAACAACAACTTATTATTCATATTTCATTGAACCTTAAATGTAATATGAATAAAATACCATTTTATATAGATGTGATCTTGTCTTTAAGTGAGTCTTGTAATACGATACAATTTGATTATATATGCACTGATTTTACTTACACATTTAAGGCAGTTTGACTAGTTTTAATCCTATATGTGTTTTTTCTTCATGAACTTCTATCCATAACAGTGAGGATGTAGTGGAGAGGTCAGTCTCGTGAAGACAAACCTTGTACAGGTCTAAAATTACTTAGGCTATTCTGAAAAACATTTTTAAGTGAGCTGGTCCTGAACGTCTATAAATGCATACAAGACATTTGATACTGCAATATAATAGTTTCTGTTTATTATTTTACCTGAGTTGTCTATACTTCTATGCATCACTTAATGATAATATATCTTATCACTAAGCCACATTTATCATCAGTAAACTAGCCTCGTTAATTAATTAATTGAACCAGTTATTTTCATAGTTCAAGCTCTGTTGTCTCACTTCCCATATTGTTTGACACCTTGAAGGTTTATTAGGAAAAATGTATACAACATTTATAATTGTAGTGTAGAAGTGATTCTGTTTATCCATCTGTTGCATTTTTACAGCTTTCGTGAGTCAGAGATAACTTTTCAAAGATGTAATATTCTATGGAAACATTTTAGATATCTATGAGACCAAATGAAGAAGAAAATAGTACTGTTTTCATTTTATCATACTCTGACTACTCTTTAGTTTTGTTGTTTTTAGATGTTTGTTAGTACTAAAAAGTATATAACCGAAATATGTTTAGCTCATTTCATTGATAGTAGAATTACATATATTTTTCTCTGTCCTATGTTTTTTTATATATTACTAGTGGCCCGGTACGTGCTTTGCTATGTATAAAAGTGAAAATTAAATTTGCTTTAATCGAAGCACGTCCAAAATAAAACGACCGCATGAATGACATAACAACATGCTTTTACTGTCAACATTAAAAAAAAGTTTAAATTCGACAGCACAATCTCGCATCTGAAAAAAGGTTTAATTTGACAGTAAAATCTCCATTTACAAATACAAAAAATGTGATGAATGAAAACCGCTCTACCCATTTTGTGCAAACTTCACATAAACCATCTACTAAATAGTCCGAACAAAGCCTAAACATTTGGTTTGGATAGGTGAGCCTGTTCTTGAGTTTTTAAATTACAACGAAAAATGGCATTTATTTTTATATATGTAGATAGATTAACCTTTATCAATTATATTATGTTTGTTATATAAAGAAATGTTAAATTTATTAGTAATTTATTGAGTTATCGTATAGACAATATAATAGGGATATTAGTAATGATTATGACAATGATGTTGTGTGAAGTGCTAATATTTTAACAAAATATTGATTTAATAAAAATCCTTAGCATTAAGTGCCAAATGTCTGTCTGTGCTCAGCCTTTACCAATATAAGAAACTAGCTTTTGTCTGTGACTCTCATTGCTTTGCTCAGCATTTTGAATTTTTTAGGATACTTTATTTACATTTCGTCGCAGCTTCGCCACAGTAAATAAACTCATAGTAAACATAAACTGATTTGTTTGGTCTTATATGCTATCTTTCATCTACTATTTCATCCCTATATAGGTCGTAATTTCATAAATACTACGACAAAAATATTGCTTTATTTCTTGCTAAGTGCCTAAATACAAAGTTTGATTGTTTTATTTTCGATAATCACAAACTCCCATACAAACTTTTATCCCCTATTTCAACCTCTTCAATTTCTTTTTTCGCGATGAAAGGTAGTCTATGTCCTTCTCTGGAATTCAATCTACCTCTGTACCAAGTTTTATCCAAATTGGATCAGCCGTTTAAGCGTGAAGAGGTAACAGAGAGACACATAGACACTTTCGCATTTATAATGTTAGTATGAATGTGAAGTCAATTTGTATGAATCATTGTTATAGGCCAATTTTATATTGTTATTTTTCTAAATGCCCTATCCCAATGTGATAGACACAGTTAAACAGAACTCTTTAAAGTTGTCTATAAATATACAATGTATGCATTAACGGAACGTAACATCACGCCTGTAATCGCCGAAGGGTTAGACAGAGAGTGTAGAACATCCCCACATTTCACCAGTTACGTTTAAGTCCCATGGAAAGATGGCAAAGGAGTGTTGTTCACTCCCAAGATGGTGAGCCTATTGCCACACACCGAACATAGATCCACACTCCGAGTCACCACTAGAAATTCTAAATTAAAAAAATCCATTAGTACGTGACCTGGGATTTGACCCCAGGACCCCCCCATCGGCAGTTGTGCTTGCAATTATTCGACCACTGAGGCAGTCATTTGCAAATGCTTTAACTGATGGTTGGAAAATCTATACTGATGCAACAAAATGTGAGAAGGGAGATACTTATCAAGGTTCATTGATTTGTCATATAAGTTATATGGTCAAAGTCAACTTTGCTAAGTGTTGGAAGTTAAAGCAAATATTGGACATATAATGTAAATATTGGCTACTGTTACTTTAGAGTTAGGAAATACATACCTTTGGTTTTCTCTCATATGTTTTTTCCAGTCCAACTGGCTGTGATGCTGATTTGTAATTGTAAAATATTACATTTTCAGGATTACACTTGCCCATACTGCGCTGGAGGCTTCATTGAACAGTTGGACAGCACCACTGAGGAACTGCGGTTTCCAGGTGCTGATTTCAGTGATGCAGACATGAGCAATCTCGAGGACATGAGCAACATTGATAACATGAGCGGCCTGGATGATTCTGATAATATCCATCCAGTAAGTTCTTCCTAAAATATTAGTAGTGGTGAATAGCCATCTCAGACATTGAACAAACAATCATTGCACTTTATAGAACTGTTTTAAAATTTTGTATGAATGTATTAACTTTTGTTTGAGGTTAGTTGCAGGTATCTTTAAGAGTAATTCGGATATGCTCATTGTAGTATACACATTTTTTCCTTAATCAACCCATTATAATTGCACTGTTGGACTATGGATATCCTCTCATATTGAGAGGGTTAAGGCCATAGCCTTGCATGCTGGTCAAGGGCGGGTTGGCAGACTTCACACACCTTAGAATTTTTTTTTTATAAATTCTTAGGTGTGTAGGTTTTGTCACAATGTTTTTCTTTATCGTTAACAAGTGATATTTAAATTTAAAACGCATTTTTGTAAAGAGGTTCGCGCCATGGATATGAACCCAGCACACCCGGAGTGAGTGGCTGAACTCTTAACCATTAGACTATCACTGCAATACACATTACATTGTAAATACTACAGACAGGCCCGAAATAGGGGGCACCAGTTGTTCTTCTACAGTGCAATCCTGACAAGAGGGTTCATTATATGTAACAGCATTTACTGTGTTATTCCATCTTGTTATGGAAATGTCGCCTACAGTATATTGTCATCAACCCATTTGTGGTTTCATGATTGGACATATCTCATTTTAAAATAAGATCAGTTAATTCTAATTATCAAATACAAGTCTAGTCTATATGTCAATTATTAGGCTGTATTATGACCACACTTGATATTTTTGTGTCATTATGACATTTTCACATGGACATTGTGTTTGATAAGGTTTTAATAGCCCTTATCTTTTGAATTATTAAATGGAGGTACATGTTTGTTATGATAAATATTGTAGATATTATTTAAATTACTGCATGTCATTTATATTTTATCATGTTGCATATAAATAATTTATAGTAACTTTTTTTATGTTATGACAATCACTTTCTCGTTTCAGATGGCCGCTCCAGTTTTGAATGATCTTGCATTCTTAATGTCGGGTGGACGATTGCCGTGAGTTGTTCTGATATATTTGATTTACCTCGCGGCTTCACATTAGCCTTTGGAGTTGATATTTTTTAATTTCATACATTTTATATGCATATAGTTTATATGCAAACATTTTATCTACTCTTCACAATGAATTTGCTGTGATAAAGGATTATGTACCCTCTATTCACTATTGAGCTGTGGCTGAAGAGTTCTCTGGCATGTCGCAGTTGCATGGTACCAAGCTTCTTAATATCGTTACTGGTAGTCTGTTAGGTGATCACAATGAATACTTAAAAAGTTTTTATTTAGTAACCAGTTAGCACACATCAGAGTGATCTTATTTTCAGATGGGAGTCTGTTCACATTATTACCTGACAAAGTTATTGTTAGGGATGTTATTGGCTAACAAATAGTGTTTTGTTGTGGTCAACAGTGGCAACACCAGCAGTAACACAACCAGCAATAGCAGCGGCACCGCTCCGCAGCCTCCCGGCGCTCCGCGGCGGCACACGCTGATGGAGGAGCTGGTGTGGATGATCGGCGGCGCTCGGCCCGGCACTGGCGCGGTCACCGCGGGCGCCCCTTTCGTGTTCGTCGGTGCCCCTGGAGATTACGTGTTTGGAGGTGAAGGTATATCACGTATTCAAGGTGTTTAGTTCATCATAATCATAATCGACCCATTTGTCATTCCACTGTTGGAATATGGGTCTCCTCTCATGTTGAGAGGGTTAAGGCCGTAGTCCGC
>DWJK01006755.1:0-10266 GCA_018248815.1 Croniades pieria auraria | reverse complement strand
TATTTGTTTAACAAAGCATTCATTTTAAAGATTGTACGTTCAATTATATAATGTTACTTTTTAATTATAAATTATTTTATTATTTCATAAGTTTTCAGTTCCCGAGTTCGACCCTGGGTAATAAGTTGGTATCAAATTTAGTTAAGTCCTGGACACTTTGTATCAAACTTGGATACGTCCAGTGTTTGGTAACAAAACTAGTTATGTCCAATTAATAATTCATTTTTTTTCTTTATTTCCAAATACTAAGCATGATGATCGTAGTTATACTAAATTGAGAATATTATTTCTATTATTTAAACCTAAGTAAGTGAAAATTAAGCTCAAGGAACAAAATCAATAAGTTATTTTTGAATACTGTAAAAATTTTTTCGAAGGACATATCCATTTTTGTTTTTTTACCCCCGATATACAGTTTGCAACAAACCTGGCAATATTCCACACCCGTAGTCGTTCATATAAAAGCGGTTTGAAAATGATAAAATGTTATTAATATATTCCATAAAAATGTCCTTACAGTAGTATACATATTTCTTGCAAGAAAATTTAAATTATTTCTGACAATATCTAACACTGTGGATATTGCCGCCTTTGATAAGAGACGACAAATGTTAATATGTACATATATATTGTTTACAAGGCGTCTGGTTACCTTAACAAAAGTTTTCTTCGAGCCTACCTTGGGACCGGATGGTCGTGTATGAAAAAGTCCCAAGAATACATATTACACATTTTATTACCGCGAACCATACACCCTATACTTACGATATAAATTATTTATAGAAACGTAACATTACGTGATTAAATATGTACCGGCTTAACTCGCGTAAGTTTTTCCGGATGGCCCGACGTGTCACGTAACATCACGTAACCTGTAATCCCCGAAGAGTTAGGCAGAGGAGTATAGTACACTCCTGCGTTTCACCAGTTAGGTTTACCTCCAATGGGATAGCTGGTGAGCCTATTGCTATACACCGGGCATAGATCCAAAAATTAATAAATAGAAATAAAATAATATCTATATGATACAGATTATACATTTCACATTTAATTCTCGCATGATTTCCCTATTATTGAATATGAGTTTAATTAATATATACTTTTTAAAAGCAAAAGTTTTAAAATTCTTCAATTGCGTAATTCAGGATATGTTTAGCGCCATCTGTTGACAAAAGGTGTAAAACAAGAGAAGGAGAGAGTGAGATAAAAAAGTCCTATGGAAAGGGCATAACGCTTTTACTTTACGTGACGAAAATATACAAATAGTCTGACTCTTTCTATTATAGACTTCGCAGTCGGAGAAAAAGCGGAACGAATTTCGTAGCTAACGTAGTGGCCTTATGACACACTTATTTTTTATTTATTATTAATGATTTTAGGCATAATAATGCAAAGAGCTGAAGATCGAGCTCAGTGGTGTGCCATTGGACAGGCCTATGTCCAGCAGTGAACGGGAGTAGGCTGATGGTGATGATGAAGATAATAGACACATAGTAATAGTCTGTAATAGATTCTAATTGTTCATTGAATATAAAAGACTTATAAAACGATTCATATAAATATTTATTTAAATTTTTTTCACAATCAACATATTATTATAAAATATTAAAATGGCATAATCTGTGCTTATAAATAATATTTATATAACTAACCAATTCAGTTTCTTTTTAATAGAAAAATTAATTGATCAATTAAGTTGCCCAAAATCTCATTTTAACATTGTGAAGCATATAAAAGTACATACCCAACCAATTATATGAAACCAAAGTGAGAAAATATTACCCAATATTTTGGGAATTTTTAATAATAAATTTTTTCAATGACTTAGAACTATCCAAGTTTAGACCTAATGCATAAGCCGTTACGTCAGTGTCAAAGAAATTTGGTGAGCCATTGGCGCTATTTTTAACAGACCGCAAACCTGTCACATTGACATCAAATGTCCTATAGCACTTTTTTTGAAACTATGTGCAATAATTCACACATTTGAAAATATTTGACCTAATTTTATATTCAACTGTACGTCAGATGGAAAAAAATTTACATACCCTTTATGCTTTAATTAGTACATGTATTGAAATATTTAGTTCGCTAGTCGATAAGACTATTACCTATATATCAGACTCGCTCTTTATACCTGAAGTTGCATGGTTATTGCAGTAAACAATTCGTGAAATAAACAAATTAAGATTTCTAATAGTTAGAAATTATTACATAAATATTAAAATGCAATGTCTGGTTTCTTCGTTTTAAGTTAATAATTGACTTCAAAAGTAACCGAATAATAGGTCTAATCCAAAACCTATTAAAACCTGTACTGACAATAATATGCGAACACTTCACAATGCATTGTGCAGTATAATATACTATTGATCAATATTTATTTTATATATTTTTATATGTTTAGCATTGCCACGATGTGTATCCTAACAGCTGTCACATCATACGTGTAATTATTAAAAAATAAACAAGTACAAAACGCGTTCGGATAGTTACATGACATAAAACAATACCATAGGGTTAATTTTAAATTCCCTACTTTAAAACATCAAATTCTTATTTTTATTCATTTCCACGTATCGAGCGCAGCAATTACTTTTGCAAAAGACAAGCGTACTAGCCGTGAAGTGCTGATATTCGTAAAAAATTTTATAAACGAAGCTATAAAATAAGAAGAAGCTATAAATGAACTGTAAAATTATTTTACGTACATAAATACATATACTGGTATTATTACGAACAAAATTTTTTGTTGAACAAGGTCATAATTTCAATCTGCCTACAGTCACAATCTTCCACCTCCCCCTCTAAAGTTGTGATGTTAAATACAGATTTTTATTCAATGACCTAATATAAACACAAATACACTCCAACTTTATTACGTTGGCAACAGTCTAACATAGAAAAACACATGAATACAGACACTGGCCAAAAATGAAACACTGACAGCTGGCATTATAAAAAAAAGGACTGGAATGGACAGAAAGCACCGAGTGCCAAACATCTCTGTCCTTACAGATCTGGCGTGCTAATATTATATTGACACGCTAAGAATACACAGCGTGTTGTATTATTGGAACCACCTGTAGACATTACTTAACGTACAGACAAAATAACTATATAAAAATCAATAATCTGTGAACACACGTAACGCAATGAAAAACAACGTGATTTTCAACTAATGTACAAATATGTGACATTAAATATTTAAATATACCACAATATATACGTCCAGTATAGCAAACATTGTTACACTTTAAATATATCATTATATTCCCACGCCTTCATCACGGGGCAGGCAGGGAGCACCGAGTGCCAAATATATCTATGCCATATAAATAAACAACAGCAGATGGCGTATTAAACTGTTTCTTTAAATCGCTTTAAAATCCCTTAAATTAATAACACTTCGAGACTTACTTTTCATTTTTATTCCGATATTTGTGACGAGACATGTATAATAAATATATATACATATATTTGTATATAAAGCTATGCTCAGAACATCTATGAAACTATAAATTTATATATCATATATGAAGGCTCTTTAAGGCTTTAATATAGATCCATCACTCGCTCTCGTGACGGCATTCGTAGAAGTTGACAGCTCTTTGACAGATAAGTGACATTGACAGTGACAGTGACATTACGAAGAGGCGTTGCCAAAAGGACCAAAAACAAGTGTTGCCATTATTATAACAACACGCCAGGTCCATTACGGTGTACGCAGGAAGCAACGCGTGCTGAATAACTCCCCGTTGCAGAGCTGACTTTTTTTTAAATAACCGTAATAAACAAGAACAATAATATTAAAACTGGAACAATTACTCGATATTTAAGATGCATGACAGACAAAGACAGTGCAAACATGAGGTTTAAACTTAAGCCAACAATAAAGATATCACGAATGCCATCACAAAAGAACAGCCCCATCTTACAAACTAACAAGGCATCGCGCACCAGCTCAATCCATCCAGTCGTCGCCGCCGAAATCCACGCTCTCCGAGAACTCCGTCACCGTCACCTGCGAAAAATGGTCATTAATAATAATAATAAATACTACATTAAACATATCCGCAATAGTAAGACGAATTTTAAATGTATCAACTACATTTAGCACGCAATAATTTCCTCTGACAAACCAAGTTACTTGGCGCATGCCCGTACTGGGCCTCTTATAACTTACCCGGGTATTCCCGAGCATAAAAGATAACGACAAAGAAAAATCACTGAACATGTAATAAAATAAAATAAACATCATGGCTGTAATATCGATGGGGTTGGCAGAGAAGTGTAGCACACTCTCACGTTTCTCCAGTTACGTTTACCGTCCCATGGAATAGGCGGTGAGCCTATTGCCTTACATCGGGCACAGGGCACTTCGAGTCACTACTAGAAATTCTAAATTAAAAAAATTCAATAGTACCCGACCCGGGATTTGAACCGAGGACCTCCCGATCGGCAGTCGTGCTTGGAACCACTCGACTAACGAATTATGTTATGACAATGTCAAATAAATTATTACGAAAAAATGAAAAAAAAAAATGAAAAATATTTATTCATAAGAAAAACGCATACAAATGCCAGTGCAAGGGCTCTGTACTGGGCTCAAGGCCTGTGTCACAGATACCCCAAATATTATATTATATTAATGTCGATAAACATTGAATGACGACCGTTAGAAAAGAACTTTAATGTCGACAACGAAGTGGCTGGCAACGGTTGGATGCGAAGAGCTGAAGATCGAGCTTTCTGGCATGCTGTTGGAGAGAACTGTGTCCAGCAGTGGGCAGGAGTAGACTAATGATGATGAATATCGACCGTTAAAAAATCTCGAATGTCGACCGATAAATCGACCGTCGACCGTTAAAATAACAAAAACAAGTTAAATATTATAGCAAATAGACAATAAAATTTGTTCTTGCACTGAAACGCAGCTACTCGTATGTACCTTCGATTTTATTCATCAAAGTGCAATATATTAATTTTAAAGCAATTTGCTTACGTCTGGCAATTTTAGGTGAATTATTGCAACATTGCTAGCGAGATTTGGTAATATTGCATTGAGGAAAATAAGATGAAAATCTCAGATTCCTATCATTTATAGATAAACCCAATCGATTGTCATGCCTGGTCTAGACGGCAGTATGTATCTACAAAAAATCCTCATCCAACCCCACCACATAAGAATACTATATATATCATGAATACATCGTTATCACCCTCATCATCAAAGCTTATATCCTTCCACAGCTGGAGCCGAGTCGCCTCAGAATAAGCAGGAAAATGAATGAGTGACTGAGTGAACGACCGAAATGAATGAGTGATTAAAGAAATACCCACCTCTTCTCTCGGAGGGCTGTTGCTGCTGAAGCCTCCGCCCAAGGCGTACCCGGCCAGCCCGCCGGCGGCCAGGGCGCCCACCCCCAGCCCCACCGCCGCGCCTGTGCCAAGACCACTTCGCTGCTGCTGCCCTACGTACCGAGCTTGCTCGTAGCCCTGCAACCGTTACAACCGTCATAACACATATTTAACTAATTTGCGACATACAGAAGTATGCGTAAATGATGCTCTCTGACTACCCCGTATGGGACGTGTCGTGACTATCCAATACTAATTTAATGCTTTGTCTATTTCTCTAACCGACCGTCTGTTCGTTTGTGTATGTTTTCAATATGTCTATTATATTCTAATTAAAAATACTCACTCCAGCCGGTATTCCTGCATATCCTGTAACAAATATGAAAATATAAATATAGTAACCGACGCCTGAAGCATCATTGGTGCTTTGACAGAATTATCGCGAATAATAATCATGTAATAGACTACAATATGAAGACTATAATATGTATACATGACTATAATATGAATTCATGATGGATGACCTCGTACAGGTCGTACACCAGTCGGGCTATCCCGAAAAACATATCTCAGTTAAGCGGGTACATATATAATAATAATAATAAAACTTAGGAACTAGCTTAGATGTTCATACAAGATGGGAACCAATCCTTATGTAGTGAGAACCTGGTGCCCGATGTAGGTCTAAAAACCTGAGTTACAGGTCACCAGTGCCCTCCCGCTGTAAAATTTACAATGCAAGATTTAGTTACATAATTGTTACTGATAAGCAAGAGGCCCTATTATGGTTACAAATAAAAATCAATATCTAATGTAAGAGTAAAAGAATTGCGCAAGATTTGTGAGGTTGTGTATGTAAATTTATTCGTAATTAATGAATAAAAAGCAATAGCCGTATCAAGCAATAATGTATACCAAAATTTAGCTCACTAGGACTTTTTTTGTCAGATTGGGATTTGAAAATGTTGAAGTCATTGGACTAATAAACATTAACTAAAATATTAGTAACTATAATAAACATATAATAACTAACTTGGCAACAGGAATTATAACATACCTGATTAAAAGTATCAAGACTACTCTTTAAATACAGGTGTAATGATTTATTTCATTTCATTAACTGACTTACTACCTGTGACTATCAACTAAAGTAACTAACCACCATGTTTGAAGTCGGTTGCAAATCTCTTTTGTAGCAGAGACCCTTATAACTATTGCATCTTCGTTTCGAGCTTTTCAAAAAACGATTTTTTTTTTATATTATAATTATTGATTAAAATTTGGGATTGATTATTTTATATAAATGTGTTTTATTTTTAGTTTTTTTTTTCTTTTACCATAATAAATTAAAAAACAATAACTATGGTTTTTAAAAATATTTTTCACTATCTGAAACCAAATAACTAAGTTTGGTTACTGCCCATTATTCAGGCTAATAAACAACGTTAAAAACGCTCGTGTGAACATACCCTTATACAACGAAAGAAGTGAAGGTTACTTTTTATTCTATCTTAATAATTATCATACGGAATCGATTAGCAGCAGTAGTCATAGACTTAGATTGAAACTTATTTCAGTACAGTGAATTTCATCTATCATTAATCATAGGCATATACATAAAAATGTTTCTTCTAGATAAATGATTGCAGTCGTCATGCCTAATAAAATCTTGAATTATTTTAAAATGCCCTCATTAGCACGTATTTGGTGAGCAAATATTAATTATGATTTTGTGTTCTATTTCTATTCACGCAGCTACATATAATTAATAGATATTTATTGAAAAATCGTTAATGGTTATGAAGTATTTCCAAGAGTAATAATAGGAACCCATTGTTTAACTTGGTCACGGAAGTTGGAGAACGCCCTTAAAAATGAAAACTGAAGGCTACTCATATTCACAGATCATGTACGAACTTCCATGGAGTTGCCATGGAACCCTGCAAATCCACCTAACACTACAAATATACCTAGTGTTCGCTTGGCTAAATTTCGAGAACTATTAAAAATGGTTATACAAGCAGGCATAATAAACGATCGAACGAATGAACGAGGGAACGATCCATGCATTCGGTGCATTGATACGAGCCGTGAATGAGTTGTTAAAAGTTCGGAGTCGAACCGGTGAACTGTGTCGTTATACGTCGCGCTTGCCACAATCACAGAAATCAGACGGGATTTTGTGCACAGAGTAATAATACTCGTTTAATTTTACTAATGCAATGTTACCGCATATTTTTTTTAATTAAAAACGTGACATCACGCTTGTAATCCCCGAAGAGGCAGGCAGAAGAGTGTGGCGCACTCGCACGTGTTACCGGTTACGTTTAAGTCCCATGGAATAGGTGGTGAGCTTATTGCCATACACCGGGCACAGATCCAAACTCCGAGTCACTAATAAAAATTCTAAATTAGAAAAATCCAATAGTACCCGACCCAGGATTTGAACCCAGGACCTCCCGATCAAGAATCGCGCTTGCAACCACTCGACCAACGAGTTAGTCGTTTTTCGAGGCAGTTTTTATTTTACTAATTTAACTGAATTTTTTATATTAAAATTTTAAGATTGGAACTCAAAATTAAACGTTACTGTTATGAATTTCATAAATCATTTTTGAAACACTGAGGAGCTACGTAAACATTTCAGAATACATTTTTTCAGACAAATTACGTCAAGGAAATATGATGAAACTGGATAAAATTTAGTATGTCATTGAGACAGAAATAACAAGTCCAATCTACAACAATGGAACAGCGTGGTTTTGAAAGCTCTGGGTATCCTCTAGCGACGAAGAAGGTGATATAAAAGGGTTACAAATGACTTTAAAATATTTTTAAAGGTCCTTTCACTCTCTATTCCATAGTGCGGCATATAACATAAATGAAGAATCATTGAAGTTTTCTTCACTGCTCTGCCTACCCCTTCGGAGAAGTATAAATGTGACGTGATATTATGTTACACAGAATTATTTTCGACATACGTTTAATACAACATCACAGCTCAATTACCTACATAGTACAAAAGACAAAAGCTATTTTCGATAGCCGCAGTGGCCGCGGCGTTACAAGTTCATAAATAAGGAAGTTAGAACTCTCGGAGTGTTATTTATGAGACGTAAAGCGAGATGATTTAAACTTCGTTCTTTACAAGCCAGTGGTTTTGGAGATCCGTATTGAGACTTGTTTCATGGACTGTTACTTTGTCATTAGGTTTTGAAGTTCAAATATTTTGTACCTGTGGTTTATTTGGTTCTGCTGAAAAAGAGCTATATAATCAATATTCTAAAAACCAAAATATTTAACAACTATGCTACCGGCGCTTTGTTTTCAACTCCAGTTACATTTTCAAGACTGGTTTTAGACGTATGAATTACAGTTACCAGTATGTAGTTTACATTATTGACGTAATATTTCAAGACTGATAATTTGTTTGGAACAATTTTTTAATAAGTAAAACGAGGTAAATAATAAAAGCAATGTTTTGGACATCGTTGAATGAGAACAAAACTCAAAGATATTGAATGATAAAAATTCATACTCTACCCCGCATTTATCGAAGCCTTTACATTCTTAGCTTCTTTATTTCGAACTAAAGTCGTACTTTACTACATTTATTAGATACAGAATCCAAAATGAAAGCGGCTTAATTATAAGCAACTATGTAAAATACAAGATCGTAATGTATAAAACATATCATAAACATTTAATCGAGAAATACGGTATCTTGATTGCTTCAATCGCTGAATACATAATGTGCAATTTTAAATATTAGATACATCGTTTCTAAGCACGGCAGTGCGTTGAGCCAAGTTCGGAAAATCTCCCATTCATGTTTTTTGCGGCACTTTTCAATTCCCGTACTAGTAAGCTTTTTTTATGCTATAAACCTTCTGTAAACATGACTTGAGAATAACTGAGATCTTTTATTTCGGGGTCATTTTAAACAACGTACACACCTATTTGATATTATGCGACTATTGCAGCTACAATAGCATCCAATCTCAAATACAGAAAAACTTGGCATTTTCTACGACTAGGTCACTTCTAAAACCTAATCTGAAACGTTCACTGTCTTAATGTGTAATGCCACCCTCACTACAGAGAGTAACGGTGATAAACCGTTACTCTCTGTAGCTCTGAAATACTAAACCATATTCAGTCATCGTCCATTCATTCATTCATTCGCCTTCATCCACAATAAGAGAGGAGTTGCAGGAAAGCACATTGATTCACAAAACAAGTTTTAGGGCCATTTGTGCAGCAGTTATTAGAAAAGGTAAGAGAAAAAGAGAGATGTAACCAATGTCGTCCTATGTTATGATGAAATCATCAGAATATTTTTTAATTGCGAAAACAATTATCTATATCAAAAGAACTTGCCCCTTATTCACATATTCATGTTTTTAGTAAGATTGTACAATCTTTATACCATCAGCGGATAGTTAAATTCAGTTAACACGATAAAAAGAAACTAGATTAAAACGTGAATATTTTGTCGAGTTCTTTATCAAGATCCGTGATAATGTTTTCAATGATTTTATAAAAGATTAATGAATTCCGACCGCCAATAAAAATAAGATTTTCGTTTCAAAGTTCCCACCACCAACGAAGCTGAGTTATAAATACATACGTGTACAAATGTAATAGTGCGGTCGGATAAAATCTCGCGTTCTTATGTCGTTTACAAGCTGACGTGTATAAATTCGTTTTTCGGTGTTTACCAACAATCATGCGCCTGCGAAATATTCATACATTTAGTGAGTTCGCTTAATTTCTCGTTTACTTCTGGAACATTCGGTATTGCAACGATATATCGTCACAAGCTTCTTAAAATAATAATAGTATTGTAATAATAATAATGGCAGTGGCAGTGATAGTCTAGTGGTTAAGAATTCGGCCTCTCAC
>DWJK01006754.1:0-10268 GCA_018248815.1 Croniades pieria auraria | reverse complement strand
AATCAAGGAGCTTTCGGAGAGAACTTAAAATGGAATACCTGTCACTATGCTCCAGAAGTTTGTGGGGCACATGGCGAAAATAGGTTGTCCCATTTACGCGGTTCCGGAGAACGGTACATCGAAAGTGAAGGTTGGGGGTGGGGTCTTGGAGTCTAATGACGTCGGTGCGCGCGCAAGTGACCCCACCAGCTTGACCTACATAGCGAGCGACATTGCAACATCAGCGTTAGCTAAATGTCAACAGGGCCCGCTGAACCACGATATTGGCTAAGGCTTGTTTTAGAAAACTGTTCCATCATCTTACACACACACGTATCACACTACGACAACTGTAAACTTGTCGTCAAGTTTCCGTCTATGAGTAACAGTTAACGACTCAGCGATTACTATGAACCATAGCTTGATTGTATATTCATCAGCTTTACTAACCAGCGATCCCGATCATCACAGCTGCGCCAAAGAAATCCAATGCCAGCACTACTAAAACATTTTTACATCCGATGACAGATTGAACACTGACTCGCACCGAACCGCCATTAAATCATGTATCACTTAAACCGCACACAAAACTTACTGAGCCCAGCCTGCATCGCACACTATCACTCAACATACACTATCGGTACATTCAAAATGTACTTTTAAAGCGAATAAGTCATAGGAAAAGCTCAGCGTTAGGATTAAAAAGGTGATTAGAGCGACCCGTTACAACTCTGGTTCGTCGCTCCTTTGACACTGCTGTCAACCAAATAAACTTATAAATAAATATCAGTTGTGCCAAACTTCAGACGTAAATACATTCGGATACGCACATTTATTTATATAACTATTTCTAATTACATAATATCAACAATTACGTAAATAATGTTTTAGATCAAATTATTATTGTTTTATGTCTGTGTTTTCCCACAATTATAAAGAATTGAAACTGGTAACACTTTACTAACAGTGCGAAATACTAGCGAAATGCTGATGATTGCGCACACCTCGTATATTAGTTTTCGATTTACTTACATTTATGGTTAATGTTTTGAAAAATGTATGTTGTATTGAGACGGTTAAATATCATACAAGAAGATACATAACAAACTATCTCGTAGATTAGACGGTCAATAGTAAAATATAAGTTTGGTAGTCATAAAGCATTTCGTATTTTTATCCTAGTAAAACAATATTTATTATAATACGTACAATGTTGTTACACATGACATAAGAATACTATTACATGTTCAAGAACAGTATGAATCCGTGATTTGGTGATATAAAGTAATCATATTTACACATGAAATAATTAGGAAAAGGAACAAACATTATTATAAATACAAAACACATTTACTGTAGTTTTAAAATCTCTATACTATGCATTTTAATATTAGTAATTTATACTTAAAAGGCTTTATCTCTCTACTTATACTTAAAAGGCTCTATCTCTGTCTCTCTCTATGTCATACTGACGCATGACTCACGCTAGCGCTACCTGTGCGTGGGCGAATAAAAAGATATAGAGAGATAAATAGCCTCACTTGTTTTGTTTTTTTTTTCGATTGACACATTCTAGATTGGCTCCTCTACTCTATATATAATATCTCTATGAGCATGATCGATCTTCATTTGTCAAACAGTTTGACAGTTGAAAGTTGAAACTTTAAAAATAAAAAGTTCCGACCATGTTGGTTACTGTTATTCTATTCTGTGACATATAAACAAAAAAATTAATAGTAATTCGTTAAAAACGATTGAAATTTTACACATTTCGAAGTTGATGTTTTTTATAGCATTTGATGGAAGCGTTGAGAAAATTTGTTTAAAAATGGATTTCAAGCATTGTTTTGGAAAAGGGTACGTAAAGAATTTCATAATTTTGTAAAATCATAACTCGGACTAACATATTGTTGACATACTGTTATTTTATTAATTACTACACGATGCGAATCATCACATCAATCGTTTAACTTTCGAAGACGTTAAGATGAACAAACGTAATTATTATGTTTATATTCCAAACTTTCAAATTTATTTTTGAATAGGTCTAATGTCAGTTGCTAGCATACCGTAGATATCTATCATTTTAGCTAGATAGGTATAACTGTGGTACCTGGTAGAATTAGAGCAGCAGGACTTTGCGCTTAAGCGTTGACGGCTTGCGCTGATTTGTTTGCTTGGTGATCGAGCATCGTGTAGGGGAACGGAGTCGGAGCGAGCATTGTCGATTTAATGTCGGACCAGTCTGTTGGATATATATTTTTTAGAATAAACATTATCAATGTGGTTGTGATTTGTCAACATCACTAGGAATGCAATTGCCACTTGCCAACTAGAATATTGCCAGTGTAGTGTCTGCCAACTACTGTACATGGTGTGAATGGAGTGCTGTACAAATAGTGACCACTCATATTGCGAGCTAGTGTTGAAGGGGCCTGTAGTCTGTACACATTGGTTTCAGTCTATTTCTCAGGTAGTACTTACTAAATTATTAATGATTTAGCTTGCTGTAGTGGAACACTTCAAGTGTCAGTGTTTCTGCCTACCAAATCCATCTGACTGGAATACAATAATGGATGTGCCCGAATCATCAAATTAAGGAGATTATCGTATCTTTTGATGCACAGAGATACATATCAAAATAATTATACTACAGCAAACTGTGTTAGGTACAAAAAAATTTGAAAGAATTGAACTAAATTTAAGAATAGGAAGGAGGAGTAGGAGTTAAGGGTGCAGATATGACCTACTTAAAGATTCTGGTTATGTGGCCGTAGATTGGGCAGCTACCAGAGAGCATGTTAGGCCTGCTGGGTTCAGTGTGACCACAGGAATTCTAAAGTTGTTTGTAATGTCTGCCTAAAACGAGAAATATTTGTGCATAATAATGACAGTCATGTAAACTTTTCATAACATATGATTAATTGTTTCCAAATTAGACAAAGCTTGTACTAACACTCTTTCATACAAAGCATCTTTCATAGATTATTTTGAACACACTCAGTTCTGTGCAGTGTCTCTTTTAGACACACCTCTCACATGAGAGTGTGTGTGTGAGTGAGTATGTATGTAAGTATGTATGTGAGTGTTGCGGTAAGCCCTAAGCTGTGTGGCCGACTGAGCTTGTTCCCTCTACTGTTGGGAGCATTAACTTACTCAGTACTTCTTTTACACTATTTTCTGCATTTACTATATATAGTCTCTCTACTAGTCAAGCAAATTCATAGTGCATGTATGCTGATTAATAAAATAAGTTTATTAAAATTGCAGATAATTCATAACAATATGGATGGGGAGACACCAACATCTGTTGAAACGTCAGACTCTTATGCCAGTGATGAAAATTCAGTAAGCACAGTTTCATCTTCCGATATAATATCAGTGGATGTTTGGGATATAGAACATGACTCTGAGACTCAGTCTGACTCAATAGACCTGTCCCTTGGAGAACAAGATGTGCCCATGCTAGATCAAATAATTGAATCTGACAATTCATCTGGGCCTTCACTCACTCACAGAGCCCAAACAGAGCAAGATACACATCAAAGACATATGGAGAATGATCAATTGAGTACAAGCAGTTCAGCTGAAATCTTTGAGCCTCCCAGTGAGGACTCCAGCAGTCGAACCTCATTACCAGTCCCAGTAGAAGAACAAAATACAGAAATAATCGAGCCTCCAACGAAAGTGAGGAAATTAAGCTCTCCACTTTCTAACGTTGATGAAGGGGATGGCGAAACATGTCCCATTTGTCTGGACACATGGGGTAATTCTGGTGATCATCGTCTTGTCGCGTTGAAATGTGGCCATCTCTTTGGTTCCAAATGTGTCGAAAGATGGATTAGAGGCAAAGGCGGCAAAGACCGATCCTGCCCTACCTGCAAAACGAAGGCTGCAGTGAAAGACATACGGTACATTTACGCCCGGAGACTGGTCGCCGTTGATACGTCAGAACTCACTGCGCTCCAGAAACAAGTTGAAACTGTTCAAATGGAGAAGAATAAAGTACAAATAGAATTGCATACGACAAAGATAGAACAGCGATCGCTGGCGCTGCAGCTTGAACTGCTAAAGAAAACCCTCGCGACGAATTTGTCCAACAAGCAGCAACAGCCCAAACGCAACTGGAGATTCGCGCTCGACAAGAACCTGGAGGTATGGCGCGATGGCGGCTGCAGAGTGCTCGCTTACAATTGTCGCACGTATGATTTTTACGTGTCGCAAAAGACCACGAACAGCCTGTTCCCCGGCTACGGCGTGAGGACAGTCAGCACTGTCGACTACAAACTGGGGCCCTTTATACATTTGCACCCGAAAGCCATTAGGGATGTTGCATATTCCCAACCGACGGACCTCTTGATGAGCGTGGGTTTGGACAGTACGGCACGTATTGTCGAACGGGGAATTGCCACCACAGTGATTCAATGCGGGATGCCGTTGTGGTCGTGCGCGTGGGACTACTTGCGCAATAACCAGTTCTACGTAGGTGGTGTAGGAGGAATAGTCATGCAGTACGACGTGCGCAACACGAGAACGCAGATGCAAACATTCTCCTCTCCCGGGGACATGTCGCCCAGCGTATCGCTATGCTCCACGCAATTCGGACTGCTTTCCTGCCAGCTGAACTCCTGCTGGTTGTGGAGAGCAATGCAATCGGGCACCGAGGCTCAGGCGCTCCCGCTAAAAGGGCCGTTTATATCTCTGTGCTACGACATTGAGTCGCAGCGCGTTGTGGTGTCGTGCCGGTCAGGCAGTGCAGAGCGCGCGCGGTTGGCGCTGTTTAAAATGCACAAGAGCATATCGAGCGGCGAGGTGTCATTCGACTTGATCCAGAACATTGCCGGCTCCGCGCGCTCTACGCTCATGTCGCGCGCGGCCTGGGTGCAGTGCCCCGACGCATCGTGGGTGGCCGCGTATTCCGAGAGCGACTCGTCGCTGTTCCTGCACGCGGTGGAGGGCGGGCGCACCATGTCGTTGCCCGCGGCGGAGGCGGCGTTGGATGTGTGCGCGGGGCAAGTAAACGGGGACACAGTACTCGCGGCGCTGTCGGAGTCGCGGCTGCGGCTGTACAGGGCGGTCGCGACCAACTCTTGACACAGCGACCCAGGGCCCACGTGGTGATCAGGTTATATACTGTGACTGTGAATTTTAAAAAGACTGCATTTGATTAAAATACGCTTCTTCCTATGTAATTATAGTGTGCCGGACCTTTTTCTGCAACCCTGACCAATCGATCACTCAGAAAGTGAGAAAAAGTTTTCGTGATTTTTGGTTATATTCCGCTATATTTTTCACATTGATGCTTAACACGTGTTACGAATCATATCATAGTTTCATCACTATTCTGATAAAATCGGTCTTTAAACTACATTCACATTTGTTATTGTCATTATTGCCATTGTTAAATTACATTTAATATAAAAAAGTTTTGAGATGAAATTGTATAGTTTTGACTGCTTCATAATCTGTGCCCCATCAAAATGCGTTTTGGAGCAATAAATATACCATTATGCCCCAACGCCGAGAAGATGAGCTAAGTCGCGTCGGGGCTTTATGGAAGGTCTTGTTTTTCATTTTGCAACCGTTAATAAAACAGCGAGGGTAAGACGACTAATTCCAATTATCACTACAATCATTATTGGCGACTAGCTGTTCAGGGGCTGTTTACTGTATAACCGATCTCCCGGCGTAACTGCGAGACAGTAAATTCCATCGCGGCGCACGTACCGACTGCTACTTACTGTTTTTCAATAAACCGGCCCATTGGCGAACAACACGTAAACGTTGGTATGGTCATAGTGTGCATGGAACATTTGCACCGTTAGACGCGAAGCTTGGACAAGGATTAGATGAAAACAAATAGATATTTGTTTCGTCACATAAGGTCTGAGCTTGCAGGGAAAATTTATTAATTATCTTCCAAACACCAAAAGGACCCTGTTGGTAGCTGAAAATGCCATAACGTTTGTAATAAAAACGCTATTAAACCAAGGTGAGTTTTAAACAATAGACGTGAATGTATTACTTCCGTACATATTTCGTCATAAATTAATACGCTTGTGTAAGTCATAAGAAATCCTTACGCTAAGCCGCCAGTGTTTTTGCCATGGTCGTAGTCGTGTTCATACTAAATTAAAAAACATTCAGTGCAGTCCGTGACGTGTCAAAAGTGAGACGACTACTGCACGCTTGTCTATCACACCGCAATAGCAGATCTTTCTGTAGCGTTAGGCCATTTTACTATTAAATGTTTCCGTCGCGACCTCGCTGCAAGCGGCGGGAGCTCATGAGGAAGGACCTCGTACAGGTCCGAAACTAGTCGGGTTATCCCGAAAAACGTACGTGAGTTAAGCCGGTACATATTTAATCATGCGTTAGGCTATACTTACACCAGAACGATATTTTTGGGGTTTAGAATATATCGATATTTTTGGGGTTTAATGATAACAACATTTATTTTGGTTGTAGCTATTCGTCTAAAGCCACTCGATCATTGCATTATTTCGAAAGTGCTATGAAATATTTGTTGCAATTTTGAAATTGTAAGACTCAGCATTTCACAAGCTATTTTTATTGATGTATTCGGATCACCGACCTTTGGGGTCCCACCCGACGCTTAATATTCAGAACATAAGCAACATACCGCATTGTAGGGCTGTATGCACAATCTCCTGGCAGAAAGTTGTCCATTCTAGGCTGTAGCCGATGTGTTTATTAAGTGTACTTGTTTTTTGAGTGTACTTAAAAAACAATGTGTCGTTCACAGGTCACAGCCGCTCCCACGGTGAACCAAATTTTCGTAATCATAACGTTAGCTACTCTCAGTCCAAATTCCAGCCACAAGTGGTGTTGGCTAGGTTACCATCTGCGTTCTTTCATCAAGAGGCATGAGTTTTAATTTCATTATCCCATTTACAAATCTCACCATTTTGGTCTGGAGCAGCTATAAATTCCAACAGAGCTAGAAGCAAAACACATGTACAAAATAACTTTGTCAGCAAATTCCCTCCAACTCCGTATTATGGCACATGTATATATACCGCTATATTTACCGAAGTAACCGAAGTAATGACTGACTGAATATTACTCGTTACTATGATGATGGACGCATCGTGACGAATCGTGCATACTTCAAAATACTCTAAAATGTGTATAGTGATAGTTATACTCTTTCTATTATATAAGAACTGAGGACAGTTTGTTTTCAATAAAAGTTATTTACTTCCGTTTCTCCGTTTGACCACTCCGTCAGCACGAAACAGGTCTCTTACATCTGTCAGGCTTGTTTCGTCTCATAGCTCGGACTCGTTAGTGTTTTAGTTGCAAGATAATGTTAGTGTGATTTTATTTATGTACGTGCGAACTGCAATCTTATTAATGTTGCTAAGACTTCATTAGCCTATAACATTTTGTAGGATCGAGAGGGTACTTTGATAAGGTCGTACAAGCCTCGGTCCCCGCAGCCCATTGCCACTAGCCACACTCCGCTAATGCCGTCTTAGTATAATAAGTTTTGATTTTTGTTACCTCATTATTTTTATTATCGGATTTGGGAAATAAATTATCTTTCTTGTTTTATTACCTTTTGTTTTTTTTTATGTCAGTTTCTAAGTTGTGTTAAATATTTGAATATGACTATAAAATGAAAAGAGGAATTGTTCAAAGGTAACATCAAGCACCAAAACATTAATATAATACAGCTACCGCCTCAGACGTTGACAGCTTTGGATGTCACAAGTGTCTTAGTCTGTGCGGAAATAGACAACACAACAGAGTTACATTGTTAGCAGTAGCCTTATATAAGAAATGCCGAACCATTATAGACTATATTATATGAAATGAAAAGGAGAAGAAACGTGAAAATTTCAATCTAGAGTTGTAACATAATGTAACATGACGTCTGTATTTCCCTGAAGTGGTAGGTAGAGGGGTATGGTACATTCTTACGATTCAACGGTTATTATACGTCCCACTATGAAATAACGGGTAAGTCTAGTGCCACGCCGGCTTCAAATCTAGACTCAGTACTACTACCAATAATCTCGATTAAGAAAAACTCAATAACTTTGTGCCTGAATCGGGAATCAAACTCAGAACCATTCAGAGTAAGTACTCAAATCATATTTAATAATACAATTATATTTAATTTTTAAATCAAAATATTATTTACAGTAGATTAAGACAACGGAATCAGAGTCAAAGAAAAGTGTATATGACAAGTGACAACTAAATTTTATTACGATCTTTTTAATTGTCCGGAAAGAGATGACATGCCCGTGAACAGATTGGATTGTTCATTTGTTTCCAGTGGAATCAAATAAATAAATCAAAATTTTTATTCAAAGGGCATTTAGTTGTACAATAAGTTATTATAACAAATTCCGGACATTGTTATACTGGGAGAAGGTAAGTTGCTCGAATAATTTAACGAAAATCGATCAGGTGTGCGTCGCCGTTGTATTTATGAGGTCATCAGAATAATATTTTCTATTCCAATACAATAAATAATTTAATCGTTTAGCAATATAATATATTTATATATCTTAAATCTCAATTGTAGTCTTAAATGTGTAAGTTTTAATATAGGAATTTTGGTCGCCGTAAACAACTTCTGTCGCATTGTATGAAATAAATATGTCAGTGTAATAAAACACAGCAGTGCAGAGACTGCAGGTAGTAAGTATTCTTTAGAAATGGTAACATTTTTTTTGTTATTAACAAAAAATATACAACTGACGAAGCCGTAACCCTTGAATTAGGCAGGCATTTAGTAAGCATGAGTATATCCATATGCTTATGTATAGTGTATATGCTTCGATCAATGGTCAAGAATACCGTTGATAGACAATAATGTTTAATGAGTTTAATGACTGTAGGAAATGGTTAAAAGAGTGCTACAACAATATTTGATTAAGTTCTTGGTTTCTGGCTGTTTCTAAGGGAAATAGGTTACTATGTGATAAAAAATGTAATGGCTTAACTCACGTATGTTTTTCAAGATTGCCCGACTAGTTTTGGACCTGTACGAGGTCCTTCCTCATGAGCACTTGTCGCTTGCAGCAAGGTCGCGATGGAGATTGACTATTACTATGTATATATGTAAACTGGTATGATGAATGTGTCTTGAATCTGCAATTTAAAGAAATGAAATCTCTCATCTATTATTTTACTATTAACAATGGAAAGCAAAACATGGCAAGCTGACCTTGAAAAGGAGCCTGTAGCGTTTGTGAAATAGCAATGTTACAGCCACAAGCTCTATGGAAACTAATATATTAAAGAAAGGTTGTATTAAGGAAATACAATGACCACATTCATGTATAATTTGAGCACTCCATCAATAGTGCTTAAATTTTGTTTGTTTGTTTATTCTTAGTCACCCAAGGCTGTCTTGTTAGACTAGTGGTTGCGAGCATGACTGTCAAGTGAGAGGTTTAGGGTTCGATCCCTAGGTTGATTTTAATTTAGTTTTTTCTACTTGAAATTCTTAGTAGTTGCTCATAGTCTGGATATGTATCTGGTGCATGGCAACAGGCTCATCTGCTTTACCATGGGGGGATGTAATACATAGCATTTTAATTGAGCCAGCTTTCTACATTCCTCTGCCTACCCTTCTGGGGAAATACCAGTATGATGTTTAGTATGTTTATTATATCAGTCTATAAATAGGTAGTATGGAAGATGGAATTAATACTAATAGCTGTCTACTGGGGTTACATGTTCTCTACATTTATTAGTAGTGGAAAATTGACTTGCTGCTGTTATAGGACACTACATATAACCATGGAGCAAATACTGCAGCAAGTAGCTCACAACATGGAGAAGCAGCTGGACAGTGAGTTGGACAGGTAAGCATTACACCTGACAGCTTTCCCTACTCAGCTCCCAGACCCTGCCGTCAAGTGAGACCATCTTTAACATCGACTCTGAATTGCTCATACCAATTCATTTGAGTACCTTTACTCAGTTTATATGTAATTCATGATTAAAATATTAAACTGATGCTATCATCAAGTGCTTCTATTGTTCTGTAGCTGCACATAATTATCTTCTCTCAAAGTGGGAATGGGTTGGGTACTTCCACAGCAGCGTATTTTCAACGATAATAAGGTCGTCGTAGTGCGCGTGTTGGGTCCTCTGCGCCGCGCTTCGGGCCTCACCCGAGCGACGGCGCGTGGCTTACACGCGGCCACATGCGCGAGTTACAGGTGGAGACCCCAGGAGGACCGCTGACGCCGCCGACACGTGCAAGCAGTCGTTGTTTGTCCCAATTGCTAAAATTGCAAGAT
>DWJK01006753.1:0-10269 GCA_018248815.1 Croniades pieria auraria | reverse complement strand
CACTTTGCGTATATCGTCACTCCACCTAGCTGGAGGGCGTCCCACGCTACGTTTGCCAAGTCGCGGTCTCCACTTCACAACACGTCTGCTCCAGCGGCTATCGGTTCTGCGACAGATGTGACCGGCCCGCTGCCACTTCAGCTTGCTAATCCTTTGGGCTATGTCGATAACTTTGGTTCTCTGTCAGATCGCCTCATTTCTGGTGCGATCCTTCATAGAGACGCCAAGTATAGCCCTTTCCATAGCTGAGCGACCTTAAATCGGTGGACCAGTCGCACTGTCAATTTCACGATAATGTACGCTAGGCCAAATAACAAAAAATCGTTTTAATTACTGTCCGGAGCAACTGGAAAAGTCGCAGGGTAGAATTAATGCTTAATTGACCTGAATAATATTCAAATCATTATGGATTTTAAACGACAAGTCCTTAACAGTATTATTATCTTCATTTTCTCTTAACGTAAGAGGTCAAGCGAGACTGAATTATAAAACTTTATTCAGAAGTCCCCTGTAAAATCAATAAGCACCATATATTTCTTTTTGTTAGTAATAAATGTCAATGGTAATAAAAAACATCGATAATAATTAGTAATAAATGTCAATAGTAATAAAAAAATCGATAATAATTAGTAATAAATATCAGTAGTAATAAAAAAATCGGTAATAATTAATAATAAACGTCAATAGTAATAAAAAAATCGATAATAATTACGATGTCAATAGTAATAAAAAATCGATAATAAAGGTAATATTTTGGGACACATCTGGTCACAAAGAAAGCATTAAAAAAGGTCGTGTTATAGTAACCAAAGGGCTGATAAATCAAATATATACATACATACGTATAAATATATACTAAAAGGTTATTTATTTAGTTGTGTTGTGATTGAAAGATGTTTTACTTGAAATATACCAGCAATGAGAGGTACCGACTTGGTCGTCATGGCGGGCATCGCATCTATGTTCAAGAAGAAATGTTATATGTATAAAATGTATAAAAACGGATTAAAAAAACAACTGAAAAACAGCGCTAGTACAAATTCCAATTTCGGGTCAGCAAAGCCTTAGTCGCCTCCGCCCACGTTGATCGTTTCGTAAATTTCATTTATTTAGGTGGTCTTACCTTTGCTTTTGTAGCTTACAGACGATATACTTTATTATTATTATTTCGAACAGCTCTGATAGCTTATTGTACACACGAACAAGGACTCCAATATATTATAATATCTACGATACTAACAAATCATTTTGCTAATGTCAGTAGCACCTGTCAAACTTGAGTGTCAAGTGACTAAATAACAAAAGTGACAACTAAAGCACGTCGATTAGAGATATAACGTCACTCTTAGTAATGTCATGTAATGTCACGCTAGTACTTTTCCACGATCTCGTCTTATGGAAACCGTTGATGCATCCTAAAATGAAACATCCATGCCTGGAAAAGCCTTGTCTTTAAACAGTCCTAAGTTATGTCTCCAAAAACACAGGCACAGTACCATCTATTTTCAAAATTAATCATAATACAGGAAGCAGTCAGTCATAACGTGAAAAAGGTTAAAGGATGTGTATTCTTTATGTAAATGTAAACAGCAATTATTTGAACAAGCTCCGTCGTATTTGTAGCTCGACACTGACGTATTCGCTCATTCTTTTATTCATTCATTCTTAGTTCCGAGCATAAATAAAATGTTTGCTTATACGACGGAGCCATATTACAAATTTAGGAAATCATTCTTCACATTCGAAAAGTCGATATGTTCCCTATTTTTAGGCCAAAATTCACCTAGCTTGATGAAATAGATCTCCCATATCGGCTGATGGGAGAGTCAGCGGTCTCCGAAACCCACGTGCGTATTTATAAAGAGTCATCTATAATGATAGAAAAATTCGCACTTGGTGCTCGGTGCCTATTTCGTAATAGACCTGACCTGATGATATTTATTAGGAAAAGATACATATTACTTGTTCCTTTGATACAAATTCCTGAATCTTAGTTGAAAAGTATCTAATAAGTTTGCCAATATTTGTAGCGGAACATCTCGAGAGCGCTTGCCTCGCAAGAAGCGAATGCATCGGTAGCATTCCTTTGGCCAATAGGAAGGTATAAAGAGAGCGACGGCTTATTTTATTGTGTGTCTGCTATTTTTCTGTTAATGAAGTTATTACATTTTTCTTACGTCCTTGTTTCACTTGCGGTTAGAAATGGTTTAAGCATAGCCAATAGTTTTATTTTGTTCCTAACATGTATAATTATAATGTATAATGATATTACTTCGTTGGTTATACAAACTGCTTAACCTAAATTCGGTTAAATTTCATTTTGGTTTTTGTTTAGCTTTTTACAGGTGACTGTAACGATTATGGCAACTAATATGTGGGTAGGCAACTAAATATGATTAAATTATTTTGCCGTTAACCGGGCTCTTTTATTGACGTTCCAGTGACTAGACTAGGGAGCAAACAAGCTAACGCTACAGTGATTTATTAATTTAATTGTCTGACCTCTCAGTTTAAAGATTAGTGACTTGAGATGGCAGTGTGAGAAATGTAGTAAGATCTTATTGCAATTAAAGTATTCGATCTTTGTAGAATTAACTTCCCATTTCCTTGTACAGTGACGAAGTTGGGACCGCGGCAGGGGACGGCGGAGCCCGCGGCGGCGGAACCGGCACCAGCGCCGCCAACTGTGCAGACCACACCGGCACCCGCTACCAAACCTGAACGGTATGATGAATACAATACCACTTTCCTTTTCAACCGATTGACTATTATGGTTTTCTGGCGTTGTCAAGCACAACATTTTTGATAGCGTTGTTTTATGGCCATATTAATAGCACTTCTTTATGAATATTATTATTACATTTTAGCTTTTAATTACCTATTATTTTCAATAATTGTTATTGTATCCAATTTATGTTATAGATTTTGAACTTCTTGTTGATTAATAAAAATTGCGAGACTCTATTTTCTTTTAATGTACTATCTATTTTTAATCTACAGAAGTAAAATTATTTGTTGTCGAATATTCGTCATAGTGTCCGCTTTGTTGACACTTTGAATAAATGAATAAATAAGCGATGAAAAAATGGTATGCAGCGAGGCCGGCAAGGCGCCGTCCCGCGCGGGCGCGTGCCGCGTGTGCCTGAAAGCGCTGAAGCCGGGCGAGGTGTTCCACACATGCAACGGCTGCCAGCACCGCGTGTGCGAGGACTGCTCCTCCTACTCGAAGCCGGCTAGCGACGAAGAAGCCGTGCGTATTGCTTTTGTTTTTGCTCGCATTGAACTACAATTTTACCTGATAGTAAGCGAGAAGTACGGTGTAGCACGCTTGCCTAGATAGTACCTATTCTTTATTGTCTTGAACAATTCCAAATTATTGGAATTGGGAAAAACAGACGTTGGCAGTTAATTTACTTTTTGGGAGTTTATAGCAGAAACCATTTACTCAAATCCGTCCTGTCCTGTTGTCCTGCGCAAAGTGGTGCTGCCTACGAGAAGCGTCTAGACGTCCGAAAGTAATATGGGCCTGGTGGAGCCAAGACTATCTGAAGTGAAAATAAGAAAGTGTTCAAAACAGATCGAAATTGGTTATTGTATGTTTTATAGTTTATCTGTATAAAGTCGATAAACGTCTTAGAAGAAAAAACATCTGAAACATGTAGATAATGTAAGGAAGAAATTTTATAGTACCACCCACCGAGGTTCGTAGTGGTTTGGTTACAAAACGTGGATTCATCAGGGAAATGCATCTACAATATGTGGAATTTAAACAAAATATGCAGCGTGGCAGGCTGTCAATTGGTTTTACATTTCTAATTGTGAACGGAGACCCGTGAACCATTCGAGGCCCAATCGAACAATAAAAGTGTTTATAATGATTCTAATGTTGATGATATTGTGTGATAGAGATGCTGATGAAATAAAATAAACTGATCGCCTATTTCCGTCAGAGCTCCTGGCGCTGCTCGGTGTGCCGGCGCAAGGCGGCTCCGCGCCTGCCGCCCGCGGCACAAGATAGTACCGACTCCCTGCTGGACGTGCCCGTGCTTGAGGCGCTGCAACGCCGCCACTCGGAGGCGCGATTGGGCAGCGGCGGCAGCAGCTCCGCACTGGCGCCGCCGCGTTCGCCCGAGCTGCGCCGACACTCCGACGTATCTCCAGCTTCGTTAAAAGAACTCGAAAAGGTAATGTTTATCTCTACTTAGATGTCACTCTGAGTTCAGTCTTCTAAACGGTATGTGGAAGCCAAACAACACTAAATCTGAAAAGTTCACGTAATTTAATACTTGTTATTTTTGCTTTGAATCTAAATTATTCTCCTAAACAACCAGCTGTATGATTGTCTAGACTATATCTAGCCTAGACATTATTATATCATCATACCACGTCACTTACGGCGGGAGAGAGTTCGGGGAGCCGAATATCTCCATCCATACAATCCTGACCTCCTTCTTCGACATTCTAATTAAAGTGTCTTAAAGTAATAACGCAGAATACTAACATAAATAATAGATTTCCATCATGTCATCAAATCACAATTATCCATAATATGTGTGAGTTTGTAACCACGCTGCCCGCGGCGGCAGTTAAAGGGCGGCGGCAGCGTGACACCGGCGGCTGCGGAGTCGCGACGGCCGAGCACGGCCACGCCGGCGCGACGTCGCTCAGTGCGCGCGCCCGCGCCGCGCCAGCGCTCCTGCGACGAGGACCAGCCGCCGGGCTCGCCTGCGCACCAGCCGCTGACTGCACCCGCGCCCATGTCTCGCCGGTACACACACACTCGCTTGCATGCTTCTTAATTGTAGTTAGAACTACAATTAACAAGTCGATAAATAGCACATAGCTAATTATAGTACTATAACTCACAGAAATTAACTCGGCGGTAATGTAACAGCGATGTACAAACTGCATAAAAATAATAGATTTATCATATTCTCAGTTTTATTTTAGTATGAACGCATCTCACGAACGGGTATAACGACAGCTAACTTATAGTCCGTACTGTAGTCATTAGCAGGCGGAATAAAGTGACCAATGGGAAACCGCATTTCTCGCAAGTGCCGAGTGAACTTTTGCGCGTTGTACATTTTATAGCCATGGTACCTACTTGCTACTGACTATGAATATATTTTTCTTTATATCATGAAAAGGTTTTAAATCAGAATCCTTAATTTTTATAGAGCATCCGCAGTGGACGTGGTAGCTGGCGCCACGTCGCGCAGAGGCTCTTACCGGATCGACGCTGACCCCACAGATCCCACTCCACAAATAAGCGGTCTCAGCGTGGACGAAGACCGACCAATAAGGCGCAGGGGAAGTCAACTGTTAGTATTCAGTCATATTATAAATGAAAGTCAGTTAATTCGTGGGGCAGTCTGTGTTTAGCTCACAAATACGCCATTGTATTAACATGTAACACTATAATTATTGCTTATATTATTATTATTAACATTATATTATCACGCCATCCCTTACGATATAGGTAGAAAGCATCGAATGCAGACCTGCGGACCTGATGCGCATCTTCTCCATGCTAGTTATTGCTTACTTGACTTGTTGTATGAAATCGTATATCTACAGTAATTCTGGATTCAATATTTTTCAATAATATTGGCAATTTTTTGATCACTTCCGAACGAATCTCAGGCCGGATATAGCAGCTCTGCAACAACGGACGGGCGCGTTAAGCGCGATGGCAGCGCTGGCGTCGCGCGGCTCGGACGAGGGCGTGTCGAGCGCCGCCGCGGCCGCCGCCGCCGCCGCCGCGCGCCAAATGTCGGTGGACGCGGAGGCTATCAAGATCGTCATACACGACGTTGACGACCGCGCGCCGCGCCGCGTGGCGCTACGCCGCGACCCCAACGATAAGGGACATCGATGTTAGTCACTACACTCAGATAACGTATGGGCACATAAACTATAACATTAATGCGCTCATTTTGGAAGGTAACCCGAGTCCACCAGTAAAACGATAAAAAAGATTTAAATGAAAACCATACTTTTAATTTTTTTTTTAATCCTACAGTACCATGTACTTCGACAATTGACGATAGTTCCTTACTGGTGATCCATTTTAATTTATTGAACGAAAAATATTTACTTTTATCTGCGAATTATGTAAGAATTTTGTGTAATATTATATTGATAAAATGTTCTGACACGTACGCAGCTCGCGGCTTCGGTATGCGGGTGGTGGGCGGCAAACCGGACGCCAGCGGGCGCCGCGAGGCCGTCATCGTGTGGACGGTGCCGGGCGGGCCCGCCGACATCGCCGGCCTGCAGCAAGGAGACAAGGTTCGTAGGAACACACAAATCACAAGTTGTTATTAATATTAATTTATAATAAAAACAATGTTGTCCATAAATTTTTAGAATATTTTTATAGATCAATTAATAAACATGAAAAGATATTGAGCTAAGTATTAATAAAATCTTCTACTTAGCTGTTTAAGTTCATAAATATCACATAATTATGTCTACATGGTACGAAAGTTAGAACATAATATAAAAAAGAACAGCTTCACAATATTAATAATACCTAACAATAGTAAAACCATTTTATTATTTCAAAAAGAGGGAATCATAAGATAGAAATAACGTAAAACTTTTAACTGAACGTGAGCAAAAGAAGAGGGCTCAGCTTTAACTAACACAGGATAGCGGTCTCATTCAGCTGTTTTCTAGACACTCTTTTCTCAAAAAAGTATTACACAGGAGGTGAGAGATGTAGGCTCGAATGTATTCCTCCGAAAAGGGTAGACAGAGAAGTGATAAATAGTGAACAGATATTTCAACATAATATACGTGTGTGTTCAACACGTCATACGCTCCACTGAATAAGGGGTGAGCCTAATGCCACCGGGCGCTGATATATACAAAATAAATATTAAGTGAGAGTGGTTGTGTGCGAGGTGTTGGAGTGGGGCGGCGTGCCGCTGACGGAGCGCAGCTTCGAGGAGGTGTGCGCGGTGCTGGAACGCAGCGGCGACAGCGTGGAACTGCTGGTGGAGCCGGCGCCCCCGCCGGACGACGTGCCGCCCGCCGCGCCGCACGCCGCGCACCACCACCACGCGCTCTACGGTACGCCACGCCATCCCTTCCAATGTCTTCTTGTTCTCCCTACTATACTTTTTCTTATTAAAAGGCATGGCAAACATCCAAACGGCGAAGTGGAGTTATAGATGTGCCGCCTAACAGCATACCATTATTCAAGTCGCATAAAGTATCTCTCTCTTCAGTCTCCCAATATAGTTTCCATATTTATATTTGATGCGACATTATTATCAATCCAGTAGTTTCCAGGCTCTAGATAGCATTTTTCATATATTGTCCCGTCTCGTCGGAGTAATTAATTTTTCCTTGAAATGTAATATTTTTCCATATCTAATACATGTGTCTAATTCATTAATTTACCTAAACTAAACATTTGCCAGATCTGTATATCACAAATACAGACATTTTTTCAGAATTTAATTTTCATAATCAGATCAATAGAATATGTAAATTCGCCACTTTTCTTTAGTTTTTGCAAAAGTCTGCAGTAAGGTATGTTTTGGTTTACAGAACCCGATACGGACAAATCGCCGTCTTCGCCGACGCGACGGAAACTGCCCAAAACCCCGGTATAATACCCCATATAGGCTTTTGTTGTAACGATACTTGTTGTGAAACTGAGACGTCGGGCGGCTCGCTCCAACCGTTTCTTCGTGAACTCTGCTCGAGACTGTCACTTAGTGCCTACTGGTCTACGCTGCACGGATCACTCGTATATTGGTGTGATCTAACGAATTACATTCTGTTATTACGTAGTTAACGATTTGTCTTTTGATGTATGTCAGCGAATATTTTGCTAATTACGAAACGCACCTAAAGGAAGTATTCGTTTTTCCTATTTTGTTGTTAATAACAAATATAGTTACAGAAGATTATTTTAATCAGCATAAACTATCTACAACTTCAATTATTTATCTATCTAACAGTAATAAACATGTTTTTAAATTAACGGCAACGATTGATATAAACATTAACGAAGGTGGTGAATGATGTCTGTTTTTTGAATGTTTTGCCTCTGCCGTCTGGTCCGCGCTAGTTCGCGAGGGAGCGCGGGCATTGCAGCACTTGCTCGTTTTTTTTTGTCCAACGTGAAAAATTAAAAATATATGTCGCAGTTATTTTTACATGAAAATTTCCTTTCTTTATTGAAACTGGAAAAATATATATAACGTAACAAGTACAATACTGAAATTATTTAAATGTCTATAACGCTAATTCTCTGATTTCGCGCCAATAGCATGCTCCTTACAAACCAGCAAACAAAAAAGCAGTTCTCGTTAAAAGACGTAATAGTCGTTTATAAATTTGTCTACACGTAGGACTATCACATTCTTTTCTTTAACATTTAGATACAACTGTGATCTCGTCATAAACAAAAAATATAAGAACAATTTAAGAACAAAAGAGAAAAGTATACAAAGTTGACTGTAATAAATACTCCAAGAGATCAAAATACGCTTTAAAGCGTCAAAGAATTAACTATAGAGGTACAGCGGCAAACTAAAAAGGGACGATAGTTATATAAAAATTGTTTTATAACGATTCTTGCCACCAAACCCCCCAACCAAACCATAATAACTAATATTTGGAGCATAAAAATGACCACAAGGAAGTAATAATATGGAAACATCAGTAGATGTTTGAGGAAAACGGTAAATCAGGCAACAATATTTACACACGACAGATAACAATTTAATTAGAAAATTAAAGAATATATTTTACATTTTTAGCAAATCTAATTCTATAGGGGTATAAACAATTGAAAAATAGGGAATATACTTATATAGTACGATATCTGTGAAATAGAGAAATAAAATAGGAAAACATAAAAAAGGTGACAAAATTTTACACAAACCTTTAAGCAAAATTTACTGAAAGACAGTCTACATCACGCAGCAGAAAGTACAATCTTAAATTAGAAATATAGATGAGAGCAAAAAAATAAGAAGTTAATATTCTGAGAAGGAAACAAAACACATTAACGCGGTATTAAGCTATCCGGGAAAATAATCACATTCCAATAAATATAAAAGAAAGAATGTTTTAACAGATACAAAATATAAATACAACAAGCCAACTTCCAGTGTAACCAAAGATAAAAAGGAGCGAACATAAATAAAAGTTTAAATGAGAGCTATAAAAATACTTGAAGATGTAACAAACAAATTTACTCGATAGGTCTAACAGAAACGGTACTAAACCAACATTGATTAATCACAATAATATATTAACAAAAGAATAAATTTTTAACTGAGAACAATTACTTCATTATTTCTACAAAATTGTAGGATTTATGTACTTTACAATAATATTTTGGAATATATGCACTTAATATGATAACTGTCAATGATTACCATCTCCAACAAATATTTTAGACACCTATATACTTACTCTTGCCATAAATATTGTTACAAAGAAAAACAAAATTTTTTATTGTGCGTAACATTTATTACTATTACAGTATGTTAGTTCAATACATTAATATAAAACTATTAAAAATATATAAAGCTTATTCGAAGTGGTCTCCATTACCTGCAATTCTGTCCTTTAAACGTTGAGGCCTGTTATCAATAGGAGTACGCACTCTTACTATGGGAAAATTCTTCACTGCCAATCGTGTCGATTGTTTTAGAAACTCCAAAGTATCACGGCGTTTAGAGCGAGCCTTACTCTCTAAAACTGACCATAAATCATAACCCAGTGGATTAAGATCAGGACTAGATGACGGCCAGTCTTCAGCTTTGATGAAGTCCGGAACGTTCGTTTCTAACCAAGATTGAGTGGAACGAGCTTTACGACCCGACGCCGAGTCTTGCTGAAAGGATATGTCTTGGTTATTAAACATGGTGTTGTTAAGGGGCTTAACTACCTTCTCAAGAATGGTATCTTGATGCACTTGTGCCGATGTTTTGATACCTTTTTTACAAATATATGGCTCAGTCACTCTTTCATAGCTAACACCTCACCAAACCATCACTGAAGTCGGATAATGTCCACGTTGTACTCTGTTGACTAATTGGGAAGCTTCTTTAGAGCTTTCCGCATAAACAGGATAATTTTTTTGTTAAAACATTGCTCAATTGTAAAAATGTTCTCATCCGTAAACAACATTTTTCTGTGACCTCTCTTTGCGTACCGCTTAAGTAGTTGCTTTGATTTTACTACCCTATTATTTTTTAAACTATCAGTTAAGAAATAACCAGTGCATCTCTTACA
>DWJK01006752.1:0-10269 GCA_018248815.1 Croniades pieria auraria | reverse complement strand
AGAGGTGCGGCGCTAGGATTTGAACCCGGTCTCCCGGAGAGAGAGGTCGAATTTCAAACCACTAGGCTATCACTGCTTTGCTGCGGTTGCTTATTTTAAACAATATAAATATATTTAATAGTCAGTACATTTTTTTTACGTAACAATAATATTATCCATAATTTTTTGACTTATTATTTGTGAACATTTACTGTACCAACATGTACCAGTGCTAAAATATATTTACTCTACTGTCTGTATGTACTTATTGTATATATAACGGATATTGAAAGTCACTCATGCATGTTTTGAATACGATCGACCACATATTATCAATTAATTCTTTGCCTCATTTGTGATGGTTCCCGCAGTTTAATTAATTTCATCAATTATGTATTACTCTGCTCTTTTGATTCCTACTTTATCAGATCTTTTACACACAGATCGGGATTCTATGATACATTTATTTACTGCGATACATTAATAATTTTCTCTCTATTCCGTTTTTGTCTCAGAACCGTTGAAAGGAGGTTACTGAAAATTTCCTTACACGTATTTTAAGACCTGGAAAAGGAGAGGGAATACGTAGAATAGTTCTTTGTATAAATCTATGAAAGTCTGAGAAACATAAAAATGATGTATTGTACAGTACATATATAGAAAAAAAATCGATTCAAATAAAAACGTACTTCACAAGTTTCACGTCACGTCGAGAAACTGAATCTATTTAGTAGCTTAATCTTTTTTTATTGAAGTAATAATCTCGATTTATAGAAAATATTCATCTCAAGTACCTACCTACCGGATTAAACTCGTGAAAATGCAGCATAAAGAGAAAGTTGGGAGAACAAAGTTTAATACTCGCTTTGTTAGCCATAAAAAAAACGTAACATTACGCCTGTAGTTCCCGAAGGGGTAGGCAGAGGAGTGTAGTACACTCCCACATAGTCATAAGTTGTGTATAAATATAATTAAATACCATTCAATTCACCTTATGTTCTGATTTATTACCATTTTAAGATATGCTTCTTGTGAGCTGAGATAGAGGCAATATTTTGCTAGGTTTAAATTGAAACGTAAACACAACATCACGCCTGTAATCCCCGAAGGGGTAGGCAGAGGAGTGTTGTACACTCCCACGTTTCACCAGTTACGTTTACGTCCCATGGAATAGATGTTGAGCCTATTGCCATAAACCGGGCACAGATCCAGATTCTTAGTCATTACTAGAAGTTCTAAATTAGAAAAATCCAATAGTACCCTCCCCGGGCTTTGAACCCAGGAGCTCCCGATCGGCAGTCGTGCTCGCAACCACTCGACCAGCGAGGTTTAAATTTAATGGAGTAGTTTAAAACGCTCGAAATCTTTACTGGCTGATAGATCAATCTGATAGTCAACCCTGCGAGGAATGCTCTTGGATTGTTCATTGCTCTCGGTTATATTCAAGAGTGTTTTCACGTCCTGTGAAGAGCACATCAAATCTGTGTCCATCTGTGTCCAAAGTTGTATCCGTAGCTACTAGCCTCTAACCTGTATCCATAGAAAACCATTGTGTAAGCTAATTATAGCTTATGAATTGTGTAAAGATTGATATGTCAAGCAGTCGAACAAAATCAATCGACAAACAGTGTAGGGTTAAAACTAGTCGGGCCATTCCGAAAACCTTACGTGAATTAACCCGGTACTTACACAATCATGTGTACAAACACTCCGAGATATTTAGTGAAATTAGTCAATCAGTCACTATAGCCAATATTATCTCATCGATTTTCTCCCATCGCAAAATACTCGACTAGTTGAGCAAAGGTTCCTTCTCATTGCGAGCAGAACAGGATGCATGTCGAATGGCAAAGGGGATCCAATCTAAACTTGGTATTAAGTTTGTAGGAATTTGCCAAGAGCCGTAGGAAATGCAGCGTTAAACAAGACCGAGCTTAGAAAAAGGAAAACAAGTCAGGACAGCATGAACTTTTATCTGCTCAATTTGCAAGTTTCGCCGTCGACTTGTCCATATCACTTATCTTTTAAGGCCGTTCTCACCGAGTAGTAATTTATTTTTAAATAGCAAATGTAACACCGAGTAGTAATTTATTTTTAAATAGCAAATGTAACATGGCAATTTTTATAAGAATTCCTTTACTTCCCTGTTATTATGTGTACCGATTGTTCTCAACAGACTCCCAGAATATTAAATATCAATAATTTTCCCATTTAAGGCTCATTACGATTCTCGCAAATTGCTTATACTCGACTTCACTTCGCTAAGTTTCTTTTGTTACGTTCCATTTTTACACGTATTGTGAATTCGTTATAACAATGTATTGATTGGAAGTATTTTTCATAACTTAAGAGGTGCTATTGTATTAAAATGTTTGATAAAACATTTACTCACAGGTCGTCTATTTTTATTTACACCCTCTCTACAACTCTTAAATTGCCTATTTTGTTTATCATCAACTCGGGACCAATTCACGTCCTCTTAATTAAGAATACTAAGTGTATATTTCTAGTATTCTAAATAAAGTATTCGTGTGTGAATGTAAATTCGCAGCTGAGATGTTTAATCTTGGCCTCCATTACATTTGTCGCACACTGCATGTCGTCTATTACCTTCTCAGGATTAATAGCATTTGCCATTAGTCCTGAAACGACTAACTCGAGATTCTACTATTTTGTGTTTAGTTTCATTATATCACATATAGACGAATGCGTTGAGGTTGAAAATTGCATGTACCTCATATGCTTCAATGTATGTGTTATGGTGTAGTGTACTAAAAATGTCAGCCATGTTTTTGTTAGTTGATTTGACAGATAAGGCAAAGAGCGGACGCCATTTTGTTTCGGATATAGAATAATTAAGCAGCATAATGATATTTCCTATGTTCCATATAAAGTCATGTACGCATTCTCATTATACAACCTCGTCTTTGATATATCACTGAATAAATATTTTTTTTCATTTTCTTCCTCATCGTCGACGAAAGAAAGTATATTTTATGTTTTCGACGGAAGTAAAAGTCGTGCGTCTGTCTGAAATAACCATGGCAAAGGAACCGAAGTTTTAATCGAGTATATTTGTGTAACTTAAAAAAAAACTACCTTCTACCGCCTACCTCTTCGGGGATTACAGGCGTGATGTTACGTTTAAGGTTATTAAAATAAAATTATTTTAATGTACAATTATATACAATAAAAATGGCATGAGCCGTAAAATCTATTCTATGCAAGAAATATAAAAGTATATATATATAAAAATATAAATATAAATATTAAAGTTCGGTATTTATTTTGAAAGGTCATAATGGGTGGCGGGCGACGACACTTCTTACCAACTGTAACCCCAGACCCGGAACACCCAAATCGGGAAGGCAGGAGACTGGACGGAAGGAATCTAGCTGAAGACTGGGCAAGAGAGAAAAAGAGACGGCGCTTGAGGGCTCAATACATCCACACGAGAGAACAGCTAGCGAAGATGGATCCGAGATCCGTTGATTATATTTTAGGTAAGTGCTTTTAAAAATATTTCGTTTCTAGGACGATATTTACTTTAATGGTTAAAATTGGATACTTATTTATTTAAATGCCTTTGAAGTTTCGTCAAATAAAAGAACGGAGGCAACGCTTGTGTCAAATAGTAATAACATTTGTCCCAAACAATTTTCATAACTGCGTAAACAATAACAAAATAATTGGCTCAAAAATAATATTTTTATACTGTGACTATACAAATGAATGACAGTTTTGCAATTATGCAATTCACAGAAGTAATTTTGCAAACATTTTAAACTTGCGAATATTTCGCGAAGAACAGTCCATGATTAAATGTTAAGTATACACCGACACGAATAACGTAAATAGCGCTTCAAGCTCCAAAACTTTATATCAGGCGTTGAAACGAATATTTCAGGACACTTAAGACAAATTCGACGATGTTCATATATTGCTAAATTAACAAATATCTCAAGATTAGACGAAAATTTAATAATATACAAGCAATATCAGTGTATTCCATGACCGGATATTAAATATCGTGAATTTCATGAAATTCCCTATAAAAATGTTACCAGGGAGGAGGAAGATTCTATTAATTTGATATGGGTTTGTTATTAGACTCGGAATTTATAGCACTGTTTAAAATTGTAACGACCTTATTACCTGTATATGTTAATGGGTTCCAGTGTAATAATGTTGCCGGTGTAATAAATTATAATATTTTATTAACACATGTGAATAATAAATTTATCTCGTTTGCCCGACGATAATAAAGACTTGTGAAAAATAAAATCATATGCATATTGTCAAAAAGGTAATGTTGGCAAAATTTAAAAAAAATAGGGAAAGATTATGAATATGGAAGAAGCGTACCAGGTTTCTAAAGATAGACGTATTCAGTAATCAGTGCTCTCTGCCAACCTCGCAAAGCACTTGGCATAATCTATTTAATTAAAACGAGTACAACAAAAAATTTAAAAACATGTTGTTCGGTGTATACGTTCGCGGTAAACCATGGCAACATTGTTCATACAAATCTATACTTGATAAAGAGAAAACTCACGTCCATTATTTCGCTTGATTAAAACTGACGCGTGCAACACGACTTTCTAAAAATACTTTGCTGTGGTTGTTAAGGGAATCGATCTCTGTGGGGTTTGTTTAAGGGTCAGCTTACTCGGCATATTGAGCACGCAACCTCAAAGAACCGGAAGGGAGCGGTTTTTAAACGAAGCCGACATGACGTGTATAGAAAAAATATTTATAAGTTGTCCGTGACCAATACGTAATATATATTTTAATGAAATTTAAACCTAAAATATTCTAAGATTGAAAACATGTTTTTATAAAAGCAACTATTCATAATGAAATTGAATATTAGACCAGAGTATTATTCAATTCCAAATGAAACGAATTTTTAATAAGATACCTTTGATTATAACTGAGGCTTTGACGTAAATATTTTTTTCTTTCAAACGAACTAATTGGAGTAATTAATTTTATAGTGTATAATTATTAATATTTGTGGTAGCTCATTAGAATTTTTATTATTTACGTATATTTTATTCATTGTAATTAAAAATTTGTTACATTTTATTATCTGTGTTATACATATCTAGTAAATATAATTAGAAAATTACAAGCAATTTTAAAATCCTTTGTGTCATTCTATTAAGGGACATGGCGTCATGATAGTATTAATAACTAGTTTTTGCCCGCGACTTCGTCGCGTGGAGTAGTTGCTTCGGGCAGCATTTTGAACAAAAATATTTAAAGTAAAAAAAAACTTATTTCCTTTTTATTAAGTGCTCAAATACCAAGTTTCATTGTTTTATTTATGATAATTACGATCTCCTATACAAACTTTCATCTTCTATTTCTACCCCTGTAATTCTTTATTTCGCAATGAAAGTAGCCTATGTCCTTTTCCTAGATTCAAAGTATTTTTGTACCAAATTTCATCTAAATCGGTTCAGCAGTTTATGCGTGAAGAGGTGACAAACAGACAAACTTTCGCACTTACAATATTAGTACGGATATGGATTAGTATGGATTAAAAACGATAGCTTCCCAGCGTCTTATACCATATACATATGTACATACATACATGTGTATATCCCTCACGATAATCAGCTACTTGTTCAAATATGTATTTGAGGAATTATGTTAAGTGTATATACATATGTACATGTCTCTGCGATGTAAAATCAGCAATAACCACCCAGTAACAAACGTTGCACGGGTTATTCGATGGGCGAAAACCAAATGGCATTCCACGGGGCGCCATTTTTGAGGCTTACGAATTCTGTGTACCGACGGCCACCACAACCGCAATTGTTAGGTTACAACTAGTTCCTGTATTTCTTTTTATTTAAAGGTCTCACAGGAATTTAATATGAATTGGCATGGAATAGAAATTAATATTGATTTTAATTTTGACGCCAACGCAGCCACCTCTTAAGTATTGAAAATGTTCATTACGACTATAACCATTTGATAACAGGTCCGTTTAGTTATTTGCCAGGTTAAATATAATTAACAGGTTAAATAGCAATTAAACGTACAGTAAGACGGAAACAAGTGTCGCTAGTAGCTCTAATACGGTTAAAAACGGTAACCGATTTGTGAGAAGGAACTCTGGTGAATAGTTGACGACCAGCAGCGTTTCTGGGTTTTGGAGGCCATGTTAATTTATTATTTAAGGTTATTGTTGCATGATAATAACAGCTAAACTTCGCTTCAAGGTTTCATTGCGGCTTAGAAACTTGCTACAAGCCGGCCACAAACTTAAGCGCAGCGTTATGGATTATAGATAGTCCAGGGCGTTTTAGAGAGGTTCCCGTGGACTGTTAGGTTCATTGCAACCACCTAAAGGAGTGACTGCTCTGCTATTGGATATTTCATGGAAAACTGTTCTAAGACTCTCAACAACGAGACAAACTAAATGGTATGAAATCTATAAAAAAAAAAATAATCGACCTATTTGTCATTCCCCTGTTGGAATATGGGTCTTCTATCATATTGAGAGATATCGTGTCAGATTTCACGCACCTTAGAATTTTTTTTTAAATTCTAAGGTGTGCAGGTTTCCTCACGATGTTTTCCTTCACCGTTAGCAAGTGATGTTTAAATTAAAAACGCACTTTTGTAAAGAGGTGCGCGCTATGGGTTTGAACCCAGCACCCTCGGAGTGAGAGGCTGAGTTTTTTAACCCCTAGGCTATCATTAGCTTTACATTATTAATAGTCACAAATTTTGATAGAAGTATCAAATTATAATTTCGGGAATAATGTTTTATTTTGACATCTGCTTTTGAAAATCTCTGACAGCTATCATAATCAATATACAGATTTTTTTTTTATTTGTACATCTCCTTTTAAAGAACAAACGTAACATCCCGCCTGTAGTCCCCGAAGGGGTAGGCAGAGGAGTGTAGTACACTCCCACGTTGCACCAGTTACGATTAAGTCCCATGGAATGGGTGGTGAGCCTATTGCCATACACCGGGCACAGACCAGACTCCGAATCACTACTAGAAATACGTACTAATTTAGAAAAATCTAATAGTACCTGATCCGGGATTAGAAACCAGGACCTCCTGATCTTGAGTAATTGTATATTTAATTGGTACATACACTGTATTCTCTCTTATTTTTAAACGAGAACCTGTTTATCTCTCTTGGACTTTATTTTACAGTGTTGACATTTTAATCAGCACACTGCTGGTAAACCTTCACAATTCTTTTTAATCTTTGTCGCGACGGGCACAGTAACTTATTTTGCGTATAAATTTCCCTAATGTCTGAAAATATTCTTACCATTTATGGAGCCTCAGGAGGAGAATAACAATCACGGGATGGTTGGTAACTCTATTTGATTATCTCATTATGTCCTGCGATATAAGAATTTTCGTTGCTGCCGACTGTACAATAGGGTATGTATGTAGATGTATAATAGAGTATATTTTATGTAGGTGTCGTAATTGGCTGATATATTTTACTTCAATAGTTTCGTAATTAATTTGAGGAGATAAGTTTGTAATTTATGTTAAATCTTAAGCGCTACTAAGAAAATTACTTAATAATTTTAGACTTTATAAATCTTATATTCTTCAACAATGACTTTATGAGCATAACTTGTAAAAAAATAGTGATACCAGACAATGAAAAATAAAATAAACACATTCATATAATGTTATATAAATGTTTTAATGTGATGATAACTTACGCCCAAGATTCAAATATTGTAACAGGTCAGGGATTTTGATAGAGAGACAACGTTGACGCAAGAAATGAGAATTGTTTTTTTTCAGTTACAAAGTGTTGCCAGTGTGACATTCGTCACATCTACACGTATATTATATTTTCCATCTCACACCAATTCTGACAGTCTTCTCTATAAATTCATTTGTTTTTCCGTTTTTCCAAAAATTTTTGTCCTTTAGGCAACACATGTTATGTAAAGGACAAAAAGAGGAACGTACAATCAGAACTATAAGTTGCCATATCCAGTTACACAGCAAATATTTGCCTAGGATTATTCGAGTATTCTCACATGGAATTCAACGCGGAGCGTGGGGCGGTAGCGGACGCGGAAGAGGGTACTTCGTCGAGTCCCACATTGAAAGCGGACGATCCTTCCCTGGCCGACATGACCCGGGCTGCGCTGTCAATATTGACGAAGAATGACAAGGGATTCTTTTTACTACTTGAAGGTTCGTTTTGTAAATTACCTTTGATATTGATATAGTAATACGTTTCTCTTTCGATCTATTCACGTGCACGTCTTGGGTATATCAAGTATTTGTGTTAGACAAAGCACCTTTGTAACCAAGTGAATATACTTACTGAGGCACTTTCTGTCGAGAAATTATTAAAGCTTTTTCAGAAGTAAACCTTCAGGCATATTAAAATCATTTATTTTTGGTTGGTTTTAGAGTTAGCGGAATAAAGTACCCGCCCGTGCAGGCGACTGCACACGAACTTTCCCGTTTTGAAACCGCACACGGTTGTTTAAACTATACATACATATTGTTGTTCGCTTATAAATGATAATAATGTGCTTTTGTTTTATCTTATATTTGGTGCTTAGTTGAAATTTTCCTATGATATCCTTCTTACATTTTAAATTAAAAAAAAATATTGTCAGGAAACTGACAGCCACAAATATAAGCCTCTTGTACCACTATTTGTAAAAAATTAAATAAAAAAATACGGTTATTATATTCTATTTAAATTGCCGTATAAGGACTGTGGCTGAAATCTCAAAGGCGTAGGACTTGTTATTTTAAATTGCACTTTTATCTAAATATTTTTTGTAATATTTGTTTTATTTACTAGGTGGAAGGATAGACCACGCACATCATTACAATAACCCTTATAGAGCTCTTGACGAGACTCTGGAACTAGAGACTGCGCTTTTAGCTGCGTTGGAACGGGTAAATCCAGCGGAAACTTTGATTGTTGTCACAGCCGATCACGGGCATGTAATGACATTCGGTGGGCAAGCGACGCCCAGGGGACATCCTATTTTAGGTATGGTAATTGTTAACGCATATTTACAGTTACACGTTTCTAAAGCCTATTTAAAACGTACATTTTAGTATCATAGTAATATTCACAGCTTCGTAAATAACGTTACAGAAATATGTAGTTTGCTGTATTTTTTATCACTTTTTTCATATTCGTCATCGTTAAATATTTACCATTCTGTTATTCCTAATTAAAAAAATATTGAAAGTAGTGCTAATTAAAACAATGTGATAAATACAATGAACTTCTTGACAATTTTAACGCAGCGAGTCTTTTTTTAAATTTTAACCTTTTTTTTTACAAAATTTCACATTATGCTAGACATTAGCACTACTATGCTTTTTTTAAATTTTTTATTCTGTTACGTTCATTAACAATATTCGCATTAACACAGGAGCAGATACAGTACCTTCAGACATCGATGGCTTACGTTACACTACTTTATTGTACGGCACGGGTCCCGGACACTCCGAGCCTCGAGCGTTGCCTATAAATGGGACATCGTCAGTGCCAGCTGACGCTGTGCACGCCGCAGCCGTTCCGCGGCAATGGGCAACGCATGGGGGAGAGGATGTACCTATTTACGCTTTAGGTAGCTGTTATTATTGTAAAATTACTTAATTATGTGATTTGAGCCTTCAATTTATCAATTAGGGCATTTCATAAAAGTATATAATTTTTTGCTATGTACACACTATAATGAATGTGTTACATAATCTTAGTTGCCATATTCAGTCGGTATTTTCTTACATTATGTACGTTACTTTATGTCTAATATAAATGATTGTTTAACAATACAATTGTTCTATAGGTCCAATGGCAACAATATTGTTTGCGGGTGTTGTAGAACAAAGTTATATTCCGCATGCAATCGCATATGCAGCGTGCCTCGCGCACCAAGCGAGACGTTGCACTGAGAACAACTTTACGCAGCCACAGGTACGGGCAACATTGTTAGGGATATTTGGGAAACTGGAGAGTTGTTATTCAGTTGTAAATATATTTTGCAAAGCGGATAAAATTCTTTAACACTATGGAGTTGAAATTTTCTCTAATCTTCGTGAAAGATTTTTGTATATTCAGAACCTATAATGATAATAAGATTAATTTGTCGATACAATAACAGCTACTTAGTTAACAGTTTATCCCAATTAATAATTTTGAAAAGTGACTGGCGGTGGTTGGATGCGACGAGCAGAAGATCGAGCTCAGTGGCGTGCCATTGGAGAGGCCTATGTCCAGCAGTGGACGGGAGCAGGCTGATGAT
>DWJK01006751.1:0-10270 GCA_018248815.1 Croniades pieria auraria | reverse complement strand
CTGTAACCTTAAGTGAATGTAAAGATCTTTGGTATTTTAATTTGAGATTTTCTACGGCCCAGTACCGACAATTTTGCATGTCAACAAATCCTTGAATGAAAATGAGCTTCATCGCAAAAGAGAATATTGTTCAAACTTCTGAAACGGTCTAACAAGGTTTACCAAAATACTCCTTAGTAATGTTCTTGATAGGGCGAGCTCAGATCTCTTTCGGGATGATAATTGAGGATCGCGCCGTACGGACGTTGTGACTTCGCTTACAGTTTCGCTTTTCGCTCCGTTTGCTTCGACCTTGGACGCCCCGCAGGTTTCTGATTCAGTGTCGAACCCGTAGACTTGAACTTTTTGACCTACGACCTGATCACACTTTCACTAGGACACTGATTTAGATCATGTAAACTAAACTCAGAGCGAAATAGACGCCGCGCGATAGTGCACGAATCGCCATTTTTGAAATAATTTTTTACACAGAACGCATGCTGATCTCCAGTAAAACGCTCCATGGCGTCTAAATTTCCAAGAACCAAGCTACTTATCCCCACTACCCGCGCCCCGCTTCCGCGCGCCTGTTACGAGTAATGCGATGTTGACATTCGCACGCCTTTCTGGCCCACCTGTATCTAATATTATGCCAGCCTGTATTTATGCCAGGAACGCATTATCCACTTCTCGGGTGTTGCAATATAAAAAATAAAATAGTACCCTAAACGGTATCGGAAGCTCTTTTCAGTAATGGAATTTCTTTACAATGAACATATTAAACAAGTTTTCTGTAGAAAGGTTGTTTAGTATACGTGAGGTTACGGCTTGGGGCGTTGGTAACCCTGATGTGATTGCAGATTTCAAGGATATAAACGTAAGCAATATTAATAAAGCAATGGTTATATTTTGGAGTTAATTGACATGAGTTTTTCCGTGTTACAGGTTACGTAAAACAGCAAAACTTTTGAAGTGTCGTCGAAGTGATTAAATTTTTTTTTCACGAACGTATTGCCCATTTAGTTCCTTTGTTTATAACTTTCCAGAAGACAATAGCTTGCAGCCAGTTAGCAATAGATGAGGAATAAGATGTAAATCCTATACGTAAGAGTTAGCAGCGTTTAATTACGTTTGTGGTACTGACTAATCGGTTTTATACAAAAATGCGTTTCTTAAATACTGTGTTTTTAATATTTCTTCAATATAAATGTACCGGCAAGTGTCAACTATTCTATTCTACATACATACTGTCATGTCTGTTTCTCTAAGTGACAGGCATAGACTAACAAATCTGACCGTCCACAGTCCAAACAAACTTATTTTTTCTATTCTATCTTGTCAAACGAATGCAATTTTTCTTAAATTAAATGTTGATTGTACCGAAAGCATAAAATATCGTTGTATTGAACGCAAATGATTAAAATCACCGAAACCAACATTTGTGTTGTTTTCTAATGGATTAATTCTCTATTACTTAATCGTTACTATATCTTTATTTTATCATTTCTAGCTCACATAATTTAAGATAGCGCGAGCGACTTTCAGCCGCAGACGTTCATAATATGTTCGTTGACTTTTACCATTCACAAATCTAACTTGATTCTGATAAAGATTCAATTTGTAATATTAGTTGGGAAATTATGCTAATTTTATGTTACCTCGCACTAACGATTATATTTGCTTACAAATTAAATATTCTTATATAATATTCTGAGCATTGATTTAGACTACTCCCTTCTCTATGGTATGATAGCTTGAACCGAATATTATCAAAGTCGATTTGAAGAAAGGTTAAAAACAGCCGGTTACTTTCCCTTATAATTTGCGCTGCCTCATTACTCTTATGATAATTGTAATCGTTTTCAGTTCGAATGCAATTTAATTTACATTAATGTATTCAAGATATACATTTCGTTTGACATCTGTCAAGTTACGTCAAAAGCAGTCCGTACTTTGGAGATTTATTTTTTAAAAAACTTTTACCTGTGTTGTATATTAATTTAACACATTCTCTATTCTAGTTATAAAGTAACAGTCACAGTGTTAATGAAACACCTGTAATAATTAATACAATTATCAAACAGAACTGAGTTTTTTTTATTCCGGCGTTTTTTCTCGCTCTATCGCTCCTGGATCCATAGTGCGTAAACCGATGAAATCGATAATACGGATCATTGCGTTTTTGACGTTTTTAATTAGCATATAAAGCCTTGTAACACTGGTCGTTTTTAATTTTTTTTCATTTATTCTTATAACATACAAGGTTTTTAATTTTAATTTCATTATTACAAATGTGCATTTGAAAAATTGATTGGATTTTTGGGCGTGCTGGATATGGAAGAATAGATTTGTGAACGATGAATTCTATAATATATTACTATGGGTTATAACCAGCTCGGATCGGATAAACCTCTAATGAGAAGCATTAAAAAGGAATTTGATACGGCAATTGACATTGACTAAATCGGAAGAAATTAAGATATCGACTCTAGTTACGTATGTAACTTTAAAGTGGAATTATTATTATTACTTTTATTACCTACATGAAAACCCCACGTATTACTACAAAATCAAATGTTATACACAAAGTATAATAATTTTACATAAACAATTTGTTTTATCACCCACATTGCACCAATAACACCATTATCTTCAATATTCAAATGTAATGTTGCTGCAACAAAAGAAAATTAAGCTTTCGAAATTTCTATATTAATACTTAATAACTAACGGGCTTATCAGTTACAATACACTTAATATGTAAACGTAGACCTTGTTGCGCGGGTGGACAGTGAATAGCGTATAAAGAATGTATTTCAAGTGTTTGTGTGAATATTAAAAGTAAAATCAACTAAAATACACATCTACCAAGTGTTTATGATCTCCTGTTAAAGTACTGAAATACTAATAATGTTTCAAAAAAAGAAACAAATGGAGCTAGTGACGTTTTCAAAATCTCGCGGAGCAGCAAAGTTGACATTCACGTACCAAACCGATTGTACTGAATCGGGTGTTCAAGGTTTTTTTTATTTATTGTTTGTTTATAAATGCCAGTTACATGTACATAAGGTATATGAATGTTAACTGAAATAGAAGTTAACTTTCACATGAGTTAATATATGCGTTGTATAGAGAGTGCATATACAATGTAAACGGTTTGCTTATCTGCATCCCTATATATGTAGGTGCAACGGTGTTTCTGGAACGACTGGCAGTTAATCAAATGCGTAATTTAAAAACTAATCTTTTGATACATTGTCCGCTAATACTCATAAATCGTTGTTAATATAGTTTTATTGTTACCAGCCACGACAAAAACTTTAAGCTCAATCAATACGTTTTATTTAATTCTTTAACATTGGAGACGAAATGACTTTTTAAAAAAGTTTTTCCTCGGCACTTTAATTAAACTATTTTTGGCATTAAAAATGCGAATTAGAAAATTGCAGACACAGTGCGAATTAAAAAATTGTTGCCACACTGACATTGTTTTTGGACCGGTAGATTTTAGTAACGATTTTAATATTTATACATAAGCCTTTCTTTTCCAAAGCGTAAAACTAGAATACGAACCTTTAAAAAAACGTAATACATTATATGCAAGCAATAATTTTTTAGCATTTAAATAAAAAATTACATGCTACATATGTACATATTAGATGCTGTACTCAACTATTTAATTTTATTTCTACCTACTATGTAAGAGTAATTAGAATTCCAAAGCAAATTATTAAATATTTGATATACACTACCGCTCAAAAGTATTTGGCTACCCCGCACTTTTATATAAATTGCAAACAAAACATTACAATCAATAAATTATTAAATATTTGATGTACATATGTATGTGAGTATACGCTTTATTTGCGAATTGCCATATTTTTTCTTTTGGTTTACACCAAAAAAGTATTTCCTTTTTTAGTAAATACATATATGATTAACAGAGCTGTTAATAGTACAATGTATAAAAAATATAGAAAAAATTAAATGACAACTAAGCGCGAACATTCAATTCACATATACACAGACACAGTTGACTTTTGCTTTCGATAGAGATCGGCGTCAACTGGGTCGCTACTTTCACGACGCTAGAGTTTCCCGCTTTTTTTTATCTTCCTTCATTATCGCCTATTAGGGCTTCGCTATTTTAAATATTCAGCCAATGATACGGCTGATGTATCAGAGTAAATTTAATACATTATCTATACACATGATATTCCTTATGTCGTGCATGATTCTTTTATGGCTTTTACTTTTTGACATATAAAATGAAATTACGCATGTATGTGAATTATTTACGTTTATTTTTCGTGTATAAACATACTCGATTAACCTAAAAATAAACAGTCATAACGAAGATTGAAATTTAGTACATTTGGAAAAACCACAAATTCAATGCCGGTTTTTTAATGCTCTTTAAGTGTCATAATGCTTGTTAACTTTATAATTCCAAAACTAACGTAATTGTACATTTATTTAATAGTAAGAATGCAATACGTTACTCAAATAATGAACATCAAAGTCTTGTGTGCAATTTCCTTGTTAATTGCAGAATGCAATGTGCGAGCGTGTGAACGGGACCTAATGTTTTCACTCAGTGAAAACTAGGCCTATGTCTAATGGAAATTTCTTTATTAGGAGCCGAGTCGCTATTAAATTTACTTCATATACGTGTATATGTAGTATGTATTTACATTGTACTTGGTACAAAGATGGTACGAGTACTTTGGCTATTTACTAGAATTTGACTTACCGTTAGCATGAAACAAACTAATCAAGTGAATGGGATAGCAACACAGAAGGTGCAAAAAACAAATTTACTAGACGATGTACCGGCCGTCGTCGACTCAAAACTTAGCCAAGAGTGTATTACTTGTCAAAGTTGCCGGAACAAACACTCTTGTTGTTGTATTCCTGGAACCAAAGCCAAAGGTCGCCCCTATATTTACATTTGAGGCGTTGTGTTTCTTAAAATATAGGCTGCTTTAGTACTGTAACGAATATCTCAAGGATTTGGTAATACAATGATTCTACAAAATATTTCTACCTGTTTTTTAAATTACTACTTTCAATATTAGCTCAACGTATGTCAACCGGTATCACAAATTCTAATTATACATTATTATGTTATGTATATTTCGCGCGCGTTCGAAATTCGAATTTGAAAAAAAATTTCGAAGCATGAGCAAATTTACTTTTAATTACGCACTCCTAGAAATCTCTATTGCCTGGCCAATGGTAATTGTGCTGCCTCTAGTAACTTCTGCTCACCGTTTAACTACTCTCTATCATTGCCCGTCTATTTACTACAAAGATATATTTATGCACTTCAATAGGCGTGTGATTGAGAAACCAGATACGCGTAATTGCATTTCGATGATACATTAAAACGGAAACGGAAATAAGTGAGATTGGTTAGTTTTTTTTAAATATAATTTGCCTTTTGTAATTACTAATAAAAAGTCGAATTACTCGATTCGCTTCGCTTCTGTTTATTATAAAAGTTTTTTTTGTTTATTATTAAGGCCGATTATTTAGTGAAATCGAGCCACAAATAATTCTTCCCAATTTCTTTTTAAATTATTTTTCAGATTATACTTGTTTTTTTTTACATTAGCGACGTTCTACGATGTTGCTTTTTTTTTCCTTTTAATTGTTATCACATAGTTAATTCAAATGCCAATTTCATATTCGAATTTTTAATGCCATTGGTGTTCAAGCGTAAGCAATTTCATTACCGTCTACCATTTTATCTTTCTACTGTTTGTTGGACACGAACCTCCTCTAAGAAGAAAAGTGTTTGCTTCCAATATTCGTGTTATTCAATCAACTCACTTAAAAACGATTATTAAAAACGGGTTTCATAACTTAATATCGATATTCAATGATAGCACTGATAGATAAAACTGTAAAGAGCGGAGTTGAACGCTTTCACTGTAAATTAATAACGTTTAAGTTTATTCACTTGTTCGATTACTTGTTCTTAAGCGAAAAAATATTTATATTTATATCGTAAACAAATTTCATAAACGTAATTTTTGAACAGCTAATACTGTGAATCTCTGTCAAGGAAAACAGAAATATATTAGGCAAGATGCGCCATTGATTAATTTTGTAGTGGAAAATATTTATGCCTCAGACTAATAAAATGGGTTTTTTACTGGTTTTTGACAGGTATGCTTTTGACACCTATCTATCTTTTAATGTCTATACCTCGTCGTATACATAGTTAGGCATGTGTTTCTATATTCATTTGTTATCCCTTTTTACTTTTCAAATTATATTGTAATGTACTTTTTATCGTTCCGTTGTTGGTTACGAGTTTCTCCTAACAATGAAAAAAAACTTAAGGAAATTGTCTGCTATGCTGGCTAGACGCGGCTTGTCAAAATTCAACTGTGTAGAAACACATTCTATTCATATATAGACAGAAAATGCGAATGTGTGCAGAGAGCTTGCAGACTTCACACGCTTTCAAAAATATAAGCACTCTAACGTGTTTGGTATTCTTTGTACCGATTTATACTGACTAGGCAATAAACAATTAAGAACACAATCGTATATCTTAGTTCTCTTTCATCTCGTTGCTCGCTCATCTTCAGCGGTCGAACACCTAACACATAAGGAAGTGACTTTCGGTTTTGCTACGAAAGCAACTAAATAAGAATGTTAATTGCGAACCCAAAGCTGCAACGTAACTGTTATTAGAACATGTCTAAGTTTATGTCATAAGTTAGTCAATTTAAATCATAAGTGTATATTTTCACACCTAACCTATAAATTATTTCGTATAGATATGAGAAACTCGTAATAGTTATTGCCCTAAATATATAAACGAAGTGTATATAATAAATGTGTATGTCCGCCTGTGTGTTTGTTTTTCGTATTAAATGTTGTGCTGCGCTGATTTTTATTAAACTTTTCATATAGATATAGCTTGAACTTTTATATAGCAAGTAGTTTTTTTAAATTCCTTTAAAGTGAAATTAGGGATAAATAATAGCTATATAATTAATTACTTTGAACCCAGACGAATTCACATGTATTACTATTATACCACCACGCCAGTTCCCTAACGTGGTGAGCAGAGAGCACCATGTATAAAATATCTATTTTTACAGACCTGTCGCATGAATTCGCGTGTGTTACCAGTACATTTACAACGCTGTTAATGTTACATTTTTCGTACATCGAAGTATTATAATATTAGTACGAAACGCAATATATGGAAGTTTTGTATAACATTCGAAATAAATAGGGAAATAAATTATTTGAATTCCTTCGTTTTACTTCATTTGTTTTGATGTTAATAATGTACTATTAAAGTATTTATTTATTCATGTAAAGTCTTATTTATTTATTACTTAATTTGAATTATTGACTAATTTTACCATTGAATGTTCATTTGTGATGTAACTCGGCAAATCTACGCCCAATTGCACCTCATTCGTTTCATTGGTTTTCATTGATTGTACGATTGTACCTGGAAAACAAAATACTTTGTATCTTCATAAATATATTTTGTCCTTGTCGACAGGAAAGCACTTGGTGTTCAGCACGGACCCGGAGTCGGTGAAGGACGAGTTCGCGTTCGACAACCCCGGCTTTCGGCAGGAGGAGCGTGGCTGGCAGCACGAGGCGCCCACGCTCCCGCTGGGCGGCAAGACGCACGTGCTGCACGCCGAGTTCACCAAGCCCGAGCTCAGCAAGGACGACTCTTATTTACACGTGAGTTTGAAGTCGTTAACATCTCATTTGCATGTTTGTTTGACGGAGTTAACGTCTTACTCGCATTTAAGTTTGAAGGACATTCGTTTTCCTTTATTATGCATAGATGGCGCTGTTAGTTTATAAGTGTTTTTAGTAGCTGTTATGTACATATTTTCCTTTTTGACATCTCCACACATGGCAATCTTATCCCAAAGTAAGCATCAAAAGAACTTGTATTATGGTAAGCGGACGGCTGATGAAAAATAACTATATACTTAGATATTTTTTACATTCAGACACAAGACAAATACTTGCGTTCATCGCACAAATATTTATTTTGGGTGGGAATCGAACCCATGACCGCCGGCGCTGCAGTCCAGTTCACTAACCACTGCACCAAGGGGCCAGTCAAAATATGGAAATTTATATCGTACATTTTAATTCCAGTTAACATGCATAGATGTAATATATAACTTCATACTTCATTTGATTCTAAAACGCCAGAAATTAATTGTGACTGATCACTGTAATGTGTGCACGTAATTAAACGAAGAAAATAAAACCAATACGAGTAGATGACAATTCAAGTAATAATTTTTAAATATATATTTATCTTTTACGACTGTCAGCAGATAAATCTTATTAACATTCATGTTCCAATAAGTGGTAAGCTTACGTAAATATACATATAAATAATAATAAATAAATATACATATACCTATGCTTATATACATACATAATGAGCAATATTTTTGAATAATAAATAAAATGTGTGGTACTGGCCAGTTGGGTTACATAATCTGTTGTGGCAAGTGCGATCTGTGGTATCAGAGCTGTCATGATTACTCTGCATACCGCCAGACATCTGCATTCCTGCGGCACTCGCAAACGGACCGGCCAGCGTCATTATGTACTTTCGATTTACATTTTTCGACATTTTGAAGTATTTTCAAAACAGTATTGACTGAAATTTTCTGCTAGTACGGATTTTTTTTTTAGTTTTTTATCTGGAACTAAGGTATATAATGAACATAAATATTATGTACATATATAATAGATGTACGTACATACATAATAGATGTACGTACATATATATGATATACGTACCTATGATATTTTGAGAGTTTGATCACATAGTACAGATTAATGGAGATATACTATTTGTTAGAAGAACCTCAATAGCGTTAACCTTAAAATGTCTGTGTTTTACTTTTAAATTTCGAACGCCTTTCGGTCATTAGTATCTATATCGTAAAACTCTTCCACAATTAATGATATTCATACAAACCTATATTTAAAAAATAAATGATTGCATTTAATTTAGAAGTTCATACAATAAAATTTGAATATTTTCAATAAGTCGGTTGTCGATGAAACAAATTTAAAGCAGCCATAATGCGACACTCAATTCGCAGGAACTCGAGCGCTCATTACGACACAAGTGTACGATCTGCATTCCACAATGAGTACAGACATACGCATGCAATAGTGATCTGACCTGTATTGCCATAAACATTAACATCGAATATTGCTAGTAACTAATAATTAATATTTCTTAAAATGTTACTACAAGTAAGGTTTGGTAGGCAAAGGATATGTTATTTGAATGGTGAACAATTATTCGTTTTATTAAGTCGTAATAAGTTAAATTTTCAGGAACTATTTGTCACAAGAATCTGAATGTGCCATGAATGTGTTGTTTTAAAGGGTAATGGCAACGGGATAAGTATTAAAATTATGAATGGCTATGAATGCTTTTATTGTATTCAGATTTAGCCAGAAGTAGTCAGATAGATCGCTAGATCGAGAGTCTGAAGTGTACCACTCTTATTTAGATGATTTTATATATTATAATGTTGCCTCTACAATACAAAAATATCACCCTAACCTACGATATAATTAAAACAACGTTGATATTCACAATAATTTGTCTTTTATTCATATAAATAAATAAATTAAGATCTGGCAACACTATTGCAAGCATATAATACTGACTCCGGATATCGTAACGTATTTTGTAATGACTTGGTTTAGCTTATACGTTTTTCCTGCTCTTTTTGCTATACTCATAATATGCGTCCCTTAAGAAATTAATCAGATTCGATTTTATGACATTAATGTCCAGAAATTTGTGCTAATGATAAAACATTATTACGAACGATAGTATCTCGAAACTTTGTTGTTCGTTATGCATTGCATATATATGAGTATTGTTACAGACAAATCTCGAAACATCTTTGTTCGTTATGTAAGGCGTATAGGTATACATATAAGTCTTTAACATGACAAGCGAGGTCGGACCTTACATTTAAAGACTTAAGGTCGATTATCACTTGGCGTCTGGAGTTGTTTACAAAATTAAAACGTCCAGCGTGTGGGCGGAGCTTGCTTTCTGGAAAATTGTCGAACATTCCCGAATTCACCCGAAGTTGCTTAAACAGTATATAAACCGTGTGAGCTCTGCAGTGAGGCACCTCAGTTCGGTTTCCGCCACGGACACTCACCCGCTCACCAAGTGCACCGCCTCACGGAGCACATCCTAACGGGTTTCGACCATGTCAGGCCGAGACCAACGGGAGCC
>DWJK01006750.1:0-10270 GCA_018248815.1 Croniades pieria auraria | reverse complement strand
AATACATGAACACATGCATCGGAACCTGGAATCTTAGAGGAATTCTGCAGACCGGCAAACTAAGCATCATTGAGAAAGAAATGAAAGAGCACTACATAACAGCTTTGCTACATAACAGCATCTGAAGGAATCCGGCCATTTTACTACCTATGGGCAATTCTATCCACTTCTACCGAAATGACGTGTAGAAATGGGGAGGCTTTTATCTTACCTCCGAGTGTAAACAAGTACGTACTGGGATACAATACAATATCTGATCGTATTATTACTATAAAGCTTAACACCAAACCCTGCATTCTTAATCTGGTACAGGTCTATGCCCCTACAGGGCAAGCAACCATCGATGACATTGATGTCTTCTATACCACGCTTACCTCCACTATTAGTGCCATTCCCAACCGCGAAGTGACGATGATACTCGGAGACTGGAATGGTAAAGTCGGAAAAACTAGTACTCACTCTTATATAAGAAGCGCAGTGGGATACTATGGGCTAGGGGAAAAAAAACGAAGGAGGTGAAAAATGACTTAATTATTGCGTAGAACGTAATCTTACAATAGCTAACACCCGCTTTAAACACCACCCCCGTTGTTTGTATACATGGAAGTCACCAGGTGACAGATTCAGGAATCAAAAGGGACGAACCAGAGCCTCCCATTCTCCGTGCAGAAGTACTATCGGAAGTAGTAGTAAGAAGTATTATTACATTCCCTTTAAATCAACAGCAGTGGAAGAGTAAAGGTATATGATAGCACATCGGAACCATTCGCCCCACCAAAGGTGTCCGACAGGGATGCATTATCTCGCCGATTTTATTTAATGCATACGGGGAGCACATCATGAGAGAGACAATCGCGTACTGGGACGGCGAAATAACAATTGGGGGCACTAAATTCGCTAATTTCAGATATGCAGATGACACTACCCTCCTGGCGTCACGTGAAAGTGAAAAGGTTGCCTTACTGCGTAGACTTGAAATTGTCAGTGTCTCTCTGGGAGTTTCCATCAACTGTTCTTAGTCGAAGATAATGGTTGTGGACAGTGCAGGACAGTTGTACATAACGGGAACTACAGGGCTGGAAATCTTGAGGGACTTTATTTATCTGGGTTCTAACATTAGCGACAGGGGATGCTGAGAGCTAGACATAAAACGATGCATAGGAATGGCAAAAATGCCATGACTCGCTTAACAAGGGTCTGGAGGGACCGTAGCATTTCCAGACGTATGAAAATGCGCTTCGTAGACGCCCTTGTCTACTCAATATTCCTTTACGCAGCAGAGTCCTGGACACTAAAGGCTTCAGACTGAAGTAGCATATATGTTCTTTAAATGCCGTGCTGGAGAATGATGCTCAACATCTGAGTACAGAACGAATGCGTCAATCTTAGAGGACGTCGATATTCAAACAAGGCTGTCCTCCATTTGCATTTAGAGGACACGTGGCTCGAAGGAGCCTAGATAATATGGAGAAACTGATGATTACTGGCAAAGTAGCAGGGAAGAGACCACGAGGACTGAACCCCAGACGATAGACTGATCAAGTACGGGAGGCACTCGGAACATCACTCCATGATGCTCTACATGGCGCAGAAGACAGGATCAACTTGGCGAGACACCATTAAGAGATTACTGACGCAAAAGAGCCGCGATGCTTTGCGGTGAGGGAACGAATCATGAAGAAAAAGAATGTAAAAATCAGATGTTTTTAATAAGTGCATGTATTACATGTCATCTACAAGTTGGTTGATGATAGATTACAATTAGCCATTGAATTTAATTTTTATAAGTACCTGGCATTTTGTTATTAAAACACCAATTTACTTTATTCGATATATTTGTTGAGCTTGGTTTATATATTTTGATTGAAAAAGCCAAGATATGAAATAACTCTAACGTAGCCGGCAGGCAGCCCGCCTTCACAACCCTGGGCAGACACGAACGACATTATTCCAATCTGCAAATAATAAAAATGAAGTGGAAATAATCAAAACATGTTTTCAAATATAAATATATCATTTTATTCATGTTCCTAATCATCAACAAACTGTAATCGAAAATTGAAACCTAATAGATATTAGCAATAAAATCATGAATCAACGTCATTTGATAGGTAAATTAAAAAAATATCTGATAAAAGTGACAGGTTTGATTAATCGGTATAAAAATATTATTGCAAAACTGGGGATTATAGGTACATATGTCAAATGATACACATAAACATAAAAAGAACAAATCGATATCATAGTAATGAATGGAGAGGCTTTATAGTTTACTTACTGGCCTCTACTCTCAATTAATTATATTATTAACAGAAACGAAATATATTTTATTTTTCCAATTTTGAACAGATAAAACTTTCAAATCAATCATGAACAGGATGAGAACCACAGGCGACAGCGCAGATGTCAAAACTATACTGTTATCAACGAAGGTAAATGATTATATTTATCTTAGCTTAAAAACTTATTTGGAAATTTCATAATACTGCATTTAGAAATGAATACTAGGTACTGAAATCATTGTGAATCTGATTTCGTGCACGTCTTATTTATGGTAATTCATCATCAACCTTCGCATTGGTTCACTAGTGGTCATGAGTCTCATCTCAGAATGAAAAGGCTATTGCACGCTGACCAAGTACGTTATTCATCATTATCAGCCTATTTCCGTCCACTGCTGGTCATAGTCCTCTCCAATAGCACGCCACTGAGCTCGATCAGCCACTATGCGTATATCGTCACTCCACCTAGCCTGAGGACGTCTTACGCTACGTTTGCCAAGACGCGGTCTCCACTCCAGAACACATCTATTCCAACGGTTATCGGTTCTGCAACAAATGTGACCAGCCCACTGCCACTTCAGCTTGCTAATCCTTCGGGCTATGTCTCGATAACTTTGGTTCTCTATCTGATCGTCTCATTTCGGATACGTTCCTTCAGAGAGATACTGAGCATAGCCGTTTCCATAGCTCGCTGAGCGACCTTAAATTGGTGGACCAGTCACACCGTGAGTGTTCACGTCTCAGCTCGTCAATTTCGTAGTCAATAACTGTCATGGAAAAACCTTCACAAGATATGTGTTTACATTGTTTATAAACATAGACATATCCAAGAACTGTATATAGAAGGGTGTATGTAAATTATTCCAAACTTCAATTTTAAATAACTGATATTCTAACTTTAATGAAATTGAATCAAAAATAAGTTTATATTGGAAAGGAAGATATAATAACGTACCGTGATTCGTTCATATTTATGGTAGTTACCATGGGACTATCAGAGTCGCTCCGACATGGTCCAAGATTACCAATTCCACTAGTGCCAATGTTTTTTGACGTGATTATAAGCGGAAAGGCGATCGTACGTATAGTGTTTGAGATTACTAGCGATCTAACAAACCTTAGGGATTGACCATCCGTTAGGACTCCATCTGGAAGAATTATTAAAAATGAGTACGTAGTTAACATTATAAATTTGGATACAACATTTCTTCAAATATAACTTACCATCGCTAGTTAAGCCAAAACTGGCAACAATGGCTTGGGAACTGGAAAAGGTTTAATTGACTAGAGATTCTGAAGGTAATGCGATGGGAGCAATGTTAGCTGTAATATAAACGTAACATCACGTCTGTAATTTACATAGGCCTATGTACAGCAGTGGACTGAGACAGGCTGATGACGATGACGACGCCTGTAATCCCCGAAGGGGTAGGCAGAGGAGTGTAGTATACTCCCAGGTTTTACTAGTAACGTTTATGTCCCGTGGAATGAGTGGTGAGCCTATTGTCATACACCAGGCACTGATCCAGACTCCGAGTCACTTAATTGATAAAATGTTAAATAGGACTACATATCAAATTTCGTATGTAGCCTGTGTCTCATCTCAGATAGCGACTGCATTCAGTAAATAGATGACCGCAACATCATTCGATGCGTAGAAACAACACTGAACTCAATCCGGGTCCAATCACTAAACAAAAAAGGAGATTCAAGGACGATTGTGATTCTTCATGCTTGATTCCGTCCATCGTACCAACGATGAGCTGTAATTACACTCGTGGTGCTAATAAACGACCCACCACATACACCTCTACTGGCTAAGTCGATAATGTCCAACAGCAGCAGGCACACCTTCTACAATTCTGGACGGATTGGCTAAATAGTCCTCTTTTACTTATCGAATCCTCTCCGCCGAAGGAATGCTAATTTTTTCTTGGTAGCCATAGTCTGCATGAGTTGTGTAATCTGGGTTGAACACATTCTCTGCATTAATGAAGCTGTCTATAGCCAGAACTATTCGTAGTAACTTAATCATTGTGGCAAAAGAGTTCGACGACTTTTCTTTCTTTTTTAATTAAATATGCTCTAACCTCCGATAATACTTGTTTCATTATATTAAATGATATTTTATAAAGTTTTAAAACATAAGAAATTTTTTTTGAACCAACAACCGTTTTGATGAATTATGTTGTTTTATTTACTCTCAAACATCCTAAATATTGTACCGAAACTAGAATTTTTAACAATAATTAATATCCATCTCCTCAACAGCCAATATTATTTGACTGTTGAAGAGTTGTATAGTCTAGTAAGAAATTATGAGTGTTTAATTTTTATTTTGTTAAAACGGGGCTTATTTCTTAGAACGCCAGGGACAAACGCGTTCAAATTCTAAATGAGTTAATTGTCTATAGGTACTATAATTAGCATCTAAACTTGTTGGGAAAGAAAGTGATAAGGAAAGTATGTTGCTGGCAGTGCTAGTAAACATCGCAAACGTATTCAACATATGATGATTCATAGTGAGCTATGAATCATCATTATGGGGGCGTTAAGCACTTCATAAATTGTTCTTTTACTTTGTAGACCCATGAGTCTTTCGAAACATGTTACATCTTAATTAATTGAATTTATTTGTTTAAGAGAGAGAGAGGTCTCATGGTGTTCCACAGGGTTCCGTCTTAGGGCTGTTCTTGTTTCTATTATTACTAGCTGCTTTAAGGTAACTGTCATAATCTATCACGACTAGTTTTGCAGCAATTGCGATGTTTTTATAAGTCTCCGTTCCGCTACTGTGTCAGATATATTGTAAGACTCTCCAAGTGGCATTTAATGCTTCGAGATATATGTCCTACAGATAGAAGAAAATAAATGGATTGCCATATGTTATTGTAGGTTGGAGGGCTATTCTCTTTAAAATGACGTTCTGGATTCGATGTCAAAGAATATAAGATCCTTTATCGGTCTAAGAAATTTATAGTCAAGAGTGAGAAGCCACGAAAAGAAACAATAATAATTTCGAAACATTTAATGTCCTCTTACAACCTTCATGATTGAGGATATCATGGATACTTGTGTGTACACTGATAGTCGAAGAAGGCAGGATGCAGGTTCGCCAAGTCAACGATGTTATATACACATATTTGTATTGTCACTCTAAATTGACGATTCAAATAACCAGAGGAGTGATCTAATAAAGTTTATTAAATTATAACAATGTAATTAACAACAAAAGTTTTATTGGATTATATTATTCATTAGTCGTGACTCTTTTCGGAATTTATATGTGTTGTCTAATAAAGTCAAGGAAGGAAGTAACTCTGGCGAAGGCAGCAGGAAAACCAATCTGACAGCCGAGGGCAGATCCGAATGATGTCACGCCGATCTGTAAAAAACATTCAAATTAAATTTTCTTTAAACCGACAAGGTTATTAAACTACTATGGGTATATACTATTACATACCCAAAAGTGTTTTTCAAGAAAAAATTTAGTCACACGCAAATCGATGGTCAATAAATTTCAAAAGTTTATTAGCCGCTTAATAGTTCGTTATATGAAATAGTTCTCGAAAATTGTTTTAGAATAGGAGAATTTTTAAAAACATTTGAAATGTTTATGAAATGTATGTCACATACCAGAATATTTCTGTTGTTTCTGGAAACAACGAGTGGACCACCAGAGTCGCCGCTACAAGTGCTCATGCCACCGAGACCGCTAGTGCAGATATTCGAAGGTTGGACGACAAGTGGCAAGCCGAGCGAGCAGGCGGAGTTCGTAATCACGTTCAATCTGACATGGCTCAGATATTGGTTGTTAGAAATGCCAGCACCTGAAAATAAATGAATGTCGTCAGTTTAACAATATCAAATACAACGTAATACGTAATACGTCTTCCTTTTTAATTTTGAACTTCTCGAGTATTCGCTTTGTTGTTGTTGTTGTATTGTTGTTTAGTAGAAGCGGTCGTTCGTACGCCGCGGCGGATAATCGCCGCATGGGTACGAGTCTACAGGCCTCGAGGATCCCCTCTTTACTCGGACAGTCTCAGGAAGTCAACCGCCTCCCGGTGATGTCTCCCCGTCGTCAGACGGTGTTATGGCCTGTGGTCGTCACTCGCCGACCATCGACGCTTACACAGCATCGTCCAACCCTTCGAGCTCTCGCGGAAACGGGAGGCCTTTAGGGGGACGAGCGTGCAGAGGCGCAAAGCCCTTGAGGTGGGTATGGGGTCCATTGTCGGCTCGATCGTACATACGCCTCGCCAACCGGGCCACAAACCCATCCGGAGGCTTTACTTTCAAGTCACGCTCCAGCACGTCGCTCCTGACATAGCGGCCCGCTCCCACGATTGCTCGAAGGGCCAGGCTCTGCTGTGCTCGGAAACGGCGGCGCTTATTGTTGTTTTCGTCATTCCGAAGTTCGAGATACGAAAAGTCATACTTAATAGAGGTCATTACGCCTCAAAGCTGGTAACGTGGTTACCAAGGCGACGCAGTGCATGGAAGTCATATTCTACTTGTATATTTGACCGCTTTCAGAAATTTATATTCAAAATACTATTAAAGATGAAAAAACAAATGATCAATATATAGTATTATCAATATATAATATAATATAAAGGGGAATCTTCGAGTATTTTAAATGATTTTAACGTCGCACATCAATTCGCACAAATATTTTCTTAATTGATTGCTAAGTTTTAATTCTAAAACGAATATAACAATAAAAATGCTACCTGAGCAATTATGTGAGTTACTCGTACGTACAAAATTACAGTTACAGTTTTTGAAATCCAGGACACACGCGAATTTTGAATAAATTAAAATGTGTGATAATAAGATTTATCTCTACTTACCATCTCTAGTTATACCGAAACCAGAGGCGATGGCGGAGGAGCCGGCGAAATCTTCGTTCACTTCTGATCCAGAAGGCAAGGCAATGGGAGCAATGGTGCCTGCGTAAAAGGTTAAAAAGGTTTGTATATACAGGGCACGAAAGTAAGCATTTTACCTAAAACAGCTACGTAATTTAAAATTTGGTAAATGTTTCATAATATGCATGTAAAATTTTTAATATATATTGAAAAGAAATTTTTATGTTAGGTACCTGATGTTGCAATATTATTCGGCAGATAGATGACAGCAATATCGTTACGGATTAGAGAAGGGGACCAGTTAGGGTGCATGACCACGGCACTGGTCTCCACCCTTGTCCCTCCACTGAACAAGAGGATCGAGCCAAGAACCACAGTGAATCTCCATGCTTGGTTGCGGCCGTCAAACCAGCAGTGGGCGGCGGTCAGTACTCTCCTGTTGCTGATGAGGGAACCACCACAAATACCTCTACCAGTTATTCCCACGATATCGGAAATTAAGCCAGCCTGAAAAACAAGGTTTTGTATTTAAACATTTGATCAATTAGAGTTAGGATTAAATATATCTGTGATGTTTCTGAATTCATTAGTGGACGTTAAACCAAAAAAGGAAATAGAGTAGTATTGGACGTTTTAATGATAGGTGGGATGGCGGTTTTCAAAAGGTAGTTGATGCCATTTATTAAGGAAAGCATATGTCCGACAATGGGCTGAGACCGACTGATGATGATAATCATTGAGCTAAAGGTAACCGTAGGTGAAACTGTTAGAACTGTCAAAAGTATTTCTATGTTAATTAATTTTGGCTAAAAATGTGCATTCGCTCTTATGTGAAGAAATAAATGCTTATATCTAGACTAACCTGGTATGGGTATTGTCCTAAAGCAGCAGGAACACCACCGACGATCCTCGATTGTTCTTTTAAGAATTCTTCTTCAGCTTTTTGGAGCTGCTCTGCTCTGGGGATGCCAAATCTTTCCATGTAATTGTAAGCCGTGTTGAGGCCGAAGATATCGAAAAATGGTGCACTATCCGAAACATCTTCGGCTACCGCAAAAGCGGCTAGAGCTGCAAGAACTATCAGGGTCTTCATTCTGGGCGACGACACGGTAAACATTAGCGAACAGGATGTAAATCTCTTATATATTAGCATTGAATATAATTATCTGATTATAACAAATTATACAGTGGATTAACATGAAGATAAATAGGGGATTAATAAGTAATATCAGATCAATCATGCCATGTCTGTATTTACCCACTAGAGAAGGGTATAGTCAGGCCTATATAAGAAATCTGCCCTTTACTGCTTTTTAAAAAAAATTTTAAGGAGTGACTGTTGAATGGAAGTATGGGTAGATGGACAAAGGGTTGTGAAGATATTAAATTTAAAACGCACTTTTGTAAAGAGGTGCGCGCCATGGCTTTGAACCCAGCACCCCTGGAATGAGAGGCTGAATTTTTTATCACTAGGCTATCACTGCTTGCCAATACGTGTATCATATTAATACAATTCTAGATCTATTCACACACAATGTGTACATGCTATAAGTTTGTATAGTAAAGATTTGTTCATTCGATTGCTATGTAATGTAGGTATATGCATGAATTTTATGCATGAGGCATGTTTACAGTCTGTTTTTTGTAGTGTATTGGTCTGTCTCCCTCGACGTGCTGCCGCTGATTCTGTAGAGAATTCGATAAGGAATGCATGAGGCAAGAGTGCAATGTCGTGTTCCAATGATTTTTTAAATAGCTGGCAGTAAATTTTAACGTCCACGTAGCAATCTATTTTAATGTCTGGTTGTAATTTTATTTGACCAAAAATAATATACTCGTATATTTATTTTGTATGTTACTCGATGCAAATCTTTATTTTGGTGTAAAATATATCGCGAGCACTTTGTTTTTAGAAATATATTTGTTATCATGTATTATTTTACACTATAATGTATTGTAAAGTTCAAAAGAAAGTAAATAATTTTAAATACGTACGTACGTAAGTAACATCACGCTTATAATTCCCGAAGAAGTAGCCAAAGTGTAGAGCACTCCCATGTTTTACAAGTTGCGTTTACGTGGCACTGTGAATTAGGGGCCTCTTCTTATATACCGGACACAAATCCAGACTCCGAGCTATTATTAGGATTTCCAATTAAAAAAACCCAGTAGTACCCGAATCGGGGATCGATCCCAGAACCTCTCGATAAATAGTCGCGCTTGCAACCACTCGACTAATGGCATTTATTTTAAATACACCTTTTTAAAAACAGCAGAAATGGTTAGTATATTTTTGTATATGATTAAAAGATTTTAAGAAAAATAAATATAACTGTTATAAACAATTATATTGTTAACTCCTTTACAATATAACGGTTTAATATAGGTAATATCCATCCGGAGACCGTGACGTGAGCCTATTTCAGTGGCAGTCACTGCACGCGGGCTCATTCCGAGTTCCTGTGAGCTGTAATATTGTTTGCGAACCATATGTTCCTGACGTTTAATAAACTCTATACATCTCTTTCCGTATGAGATGCGTGTTCTTCGAGGAGGCAACGAACATAATGATAATATACAGCGATTAGATTATTGGGTATGTTTAAAATATGACAAATAATAATAATTGTATTATTTGTGAAATAGAAATGTAAATGGACATAGTATATTACGACAATTAATTCACGGTGAGCTGTTCTTGAAATTGAACAAAGCTTTTTTTATGGTAACCTGATACTTTATTATAATTAAATTTCGAACTGTATATTTGTATTAATAATTTTAAACATATTTTGAATAAACACTAAAGCTCGTCAGTTAAATATATGTTTTAGATTAGAGTTAAAACAAGAGGCTTCGGTTGAACAGTCAGGGTCATTACTCATGAGTACCACAAGCCAGTTAGAGGCAAACTTTAATGCCATTGCTGTAATTTTTAATTGTTAAATTACTAACACACTGCTATATCACTATAACAGATGGCCGCTGGGGCCGAAAGGTTCTCGAATGGAGACCACGGACCGGTAGACAAGGCGTGGGACGGCCTCCCGCGAGATGGACGGATGACTTGGTCACAGTCGCGGGTACACGTTGGATGCAGACCGCCTCCAACCG
>DWJK01006749.1:0-10272 GCA_018248815.1 Croniades pieria auraria | reverse complement strand
ATTAAAAATAAAGTGTGCGAAAGTAGATAAAACATAATGTAAATAATACAAAACATTAATTAAACAGATGTTAGTGGAGGAAAAGGGGTCATCGGTCTGAGAGGAGTATAAACAAAACGTAGGAGATTTATTAAAAAATTAATTTATTGCAACGCTATCATCGCGCGTCACTCCATAGATAAAAATATGTAAACAAAGAGGTGAACGCTCCACTCGGAATGTTCGATGATGGAAACTGAAGTTTCTTAGTAATCTTTATTTAGGTTCCGATATTATTCGTAAATGCGAATAGCGTACAATACGCAACATACATATATACATATGTACCTTCTTTACGTCGATTTTATATATAAATAACTGTAACGGTTATTAATGTGATGTAAAATCCCAAATCAATCAATGACACATATGAATACATGATGTAACAGTAATGTCATACATTACAAAATTTTGACCACATGTCAAATGATTTATTATGCCAAACATTTTAATTGTGACTGTTAAGCCACACATTTTTATTGTGAGTTTTCGTTCGGGTCAGACAGCTTCATTAAAATATGTAATAAAAATCTACATTAAAAAGAGCTACGCTACGCATTTCATGTGCCAGTTGGCGGTTGTAATGAAGACGTTACGATTTCCTACGATTCCAAAATGATGTATCATGCGTGAAATTTTAGAAAAATAGGCCCGACTCTCAAACCACCGTATGAGAGTTATAACATTAATATATTTACCAAACACGTTCCCATTATTACAATTTTATGTACTCGTTTACGCATAAATTAAAGTGTTGCCAGTTTTTCTTTTGTCCCAACCCTTATTTGGTATTCATATTTGATATTTTGATAATACAAAGCGACGGAGCGCTTTGAAATGAAAAGCACAAAACGTGTTCATAACTTACACGAGAAAAACCTGTTTCACGGGCAAAGTATGCTAAAGATACAAATTGTGAAAGAGGCGCAATCGTTCATGGGATGTCCTTATCTGTCCGAGCAACTGCAAACTATTGTGAGCTTTTTCGCTGGTGCTTTAAGCGTTTAATTCTAACGTGCGCGGATACATCACTTCAATTACGGTCATATTGAATGAAATATGAGTTAAGTGAGGGATATTAAAGGGCAGACCGGGGTTGTTTATGAAATGTGAACTTTGAAATATGTACACTGATAGAGCACCCTTTTTAATTTGTCCAAACTACGGTCCGTAGCGAAATAGGGTCTACAAAAAAGAACTTAAAAATCGTACCCCAATTTTGTTCGTCCGCAGAAGTTTTCTTTAACATAGAACCACATGTATATGATTGTACAATTTAGTAGGAATTTTCGTGTTTCTTATTGCTTCCGCAACGAATTTCGTGCGACACACAAGTAGAAATGATTGAACCTATCGGGCATTCGCCGGCAGCGGCCAACTCCAATTTAGTTTTCGGATTAGATACGGCAAACATAATTACATAATTGCTCTAATAACAGACTAACCTCGCCGTGCCTTACAATTCACTTTCCAAATTGGTTAATTTTTTACCCTTAGTCTGTCTAAAACTATTATGATTTATTATCGAATTTTCGTTCAGGCAAATTATGGGCCGAATTTTCGTTGGTCCCCGTCAAGGATGGTTTCTCTTTCCAACGTTTGTTTGACTACACGATTAGATAAGGACGCAAATATTTCCATTGTATTTCCTCAGTAAGCTGGCCGTATTACATGGCTCGGTGTTTGGATGAAATGATTTACGAGTCTTTTTGTAATTAACTCGTAGGAACAATAATTAGTTGGATTAACATGTAACGCAAGCGATATATTTCAAAGTCACTAAGCTTATTAAAAACAGAAGCCTTAATTTATTTCGATGGGATCTTTAATAACGGAAAAAGTGAGAACTCGTAATAAGTATACCAATAAATTCCCAATATAACCTCTACTTAAGACATCTATTTTTAAATTATTTTTTATTTTTATTTACTATCCATATATATATAATTTTATTTAAAATTTTTCATAGACCGAAACAATAATAATACATTTTCAGTCAGTCAGTCAGGTCCCTCACGAGTTATGCAGAGTGCACCAAGTGCCGAATAACCCTATCCTTCAGTCCTAACATGTTTCCTCTACATTAGTACATGATTTTGATTATTAAAATTATTTCAATTTCCTTGATTCTCCCTCGCGAAAACATTAGATGCAAACTATGGACAAGGAATGAACAACCAACCACAAACACGTATGCAGTGAGCAAACGAGAACCAGCGCGTTTTGAACTAGTGCAACCGACAAATGTTCATGACACGAGAGTGAATTAAACATGAGACCTGTCCGTGATATTTACATACACCTATATACATTTTCACAACTGTACTGAACAAAGCTGATTTTAACCAAACACTTCGATTTAACTTTCGCGGTTTTAATAGTAAGCCATAGCTTTAATGCTTTTGAATCAGGGTGTTATTTATTCAGATAATATTTTTTCTTATCAAACAATATTCTTATCAGTATTAGTGACAGATTAATCACGTGCTGTTCTTAGGATCATGTTCATTCATGTTCATTATTATTCAATATTATTTGAAACTAGTAGCTAAAAAATTGTCCTCAAGTTCATTTACAAATATATTGCAAGGTGTAAAACTGCCTTAAGGCTTTCATACAAACAGTAACGCTTCAGCGCATAATAGTTTATATTATAATTTATTTAATTACTTTTTTGCTACAATGAATACAATTAGCGGCGTTTTTGTATTCAATGCATATGATAAGATTTTATTTATAAATTCTATGCTCGTAATTAGTAAGCAATTAAGTTAATTTAAATTTCATTTTTTGCCGCTTTATCCTTAGTTTTAATTCGTACCTTCAAAATATTCGCGGTGAATTTGGAAAAAGATTAATTTGTTTAATTAAAATAATACCATGATGATTTATAAGTGAAACGAAACAAAATTTTATTATTCTTCGACTACCTATTAAAACCTGTTTGTATCAAACGCTTAACCCCTTGAAAGGTGTTTTGTACTGCTATTTAATTCGATGAAGTTCCTTTCTCCTTAATGTACGCTTGATAAACTATAATTCTGCCTGTTCGCTGCCAATAGGACAGTATAAAAGCAGAACCGTACCTCCTATCGCAAAGAAGTCGTCACTCTGAACTTTGTTCTCTGCGCGTTTACGAAGTTCGTTTAATACATTCTGGGGCGTAAAAGATTGGACCAATAAGGCAGTGTCTGTCCTTTAGCATTGTTCAAGAAAATTGTTTGTTTAAGAAAATGTTAAAAGACGATAAAACACGAAGTTTTCAGATTTGTGCTAAAAAAATTAAGATTAGAGAGCGGAAATACATTATAAAATAAATTATTGTTTTATAAAAAATAATACACTGAAAGCTATACTTTTGTGAATGATGAGCAATTTTAATATTGCATAATGGATATATAAAGCTGTAATGTTTCATATTAAGAAATATGAAAATTTATTCTGCAGGCCTTAAATCTATACATATAATAAAACTGTAACTGATCGCTGTTTGTACATGGCAAATATATTTAAAAATGCATTATGGGGTGCCTTTATGTACGCAAGAGAACGCAAAACAATGTTTTTTCGTTTTGTCTGTATGTCTGTGTGTTTGTGCACGTTAATCTCAGAGACGGCTTATCCGATTTGAATACAGTTTTCAGGATTATATTGTGATGGGTTTCATTTAACATTTAGTGTTTTTTTCATTTAAATCGGTTAACAAATAAAGAAATAATGTCAATTTATTTTTTCAAAACTTCGAAATCTACGCGTACGAAGTCGCGGGCACAGCTATTTTTTACTATATTTACTCTTGGTGATCATAGAGTGATGTTCTTAAAATTGTTTTTTTATAGATTGTTCCCTAATTAACGCGGGTAAAACCGCAGGCCACAGCTAGTTTCGAATAAATGTCAGAGAAAGTTCATGTTAATAGTAATAATACCAAGATACACTTGGAAACTATATGCCTATGTTCTTGATGAAGGGACACATAATAGCAATATATACACTTATGTATTAAGTTTAATACATTATATGCACAAATGGAAATAGATACGTTTTAGTAGATAGCGCGTGTGGTGAAGCGGAAAAGACCTCCGACAAAGGATCTGCGACAATGGCACCACTAGGGTTGTTCCCTAAATGAATGAAGTATGCAAATATTTACACGAAATGCTCGTGGCAGAATGTATGTACGTGTAAAGAATAATTATGATTTATGTGGGTAGAATCAGGCGGGTGCAACGACGCGTAAAGAAACACAGGGATTAGTTGGGATTATGATCATAATACCTTAGTCAGTTTTGTGTTGTACAATTAATAAAATTATATGAGAAACATATGTATGTAAAATATTAGTTGAAAAAATCATTATTACACATACTGTTTATGACGTTTGTTCTGACTTTTTGCTTAGAATTGAATAAAGTTTAGATCTTTGTTTAGGAAATTTTCGCATCTGTTTTTAAATGTCTCGGTTGAAAACACCTACACAGTGTCATTTATTGATGAAACGAGAACCTTTTTATGTTACAAGTCAAACTGAAAGACGATATGAAATATTAAACAGTACTTTGTAATAAATTCAGTAGAAGGTTTTTTAAGTCAATATATATTTTTTTTGATGAAATAAAAATATCAAAATAAAAGTTTTATATTAGTACCGTTTACCAAAGTTTTAAAATTGTGGTGCCCTTTTATCAAGAACAAAACCTAATGATATTTTGTGTACTTATAATATTCAATCATTACTTTACTTTATTTGTGATAGGAATACATATAAGAGCAATCATTTTGTAAATCTATGAATGTAATATATTTTTATACATGTATATAAAACGTGTTATTTAAAAATGATAAAACATAAGTTTTAAAATATTACAGTGTCAATGTGTTGGTGAAAATAGTACAAAAGACACAACCCTGGGCGGCGCGCGTCGGACGCAGCCGCCCGGCCACGTTTCAGGAACATGAATTATGGCGCGAGCCGATGTGACTTTTCAATTTGAAATCATCAACCTGGAATTAATTTCATTTTTGAACCCCATTATTTCTGTTATCTACACGCGAATCGCGCAATATGCGAGTTTCGCATTATTGCCATTTCCACAAAAATATTTTGCGGCCAACCATTGTACCGATCACAATTTAATTCTGCGCTTTGTTTTGACATTTTCATACGAACGCGTGTTCTGACCACTGCGTTTTTAGTAACATAAGCTTTAAAGTTGAGAATGTGTTTAGCAGATTACAGTATTATCATTACATAGTTACATGACGAACAATATGCAAATCTTACCGTTCAGTGAAAAATACTTTAAAAAAAAACCAATTTAATTCATCGTTCACAAGTCGCTTAATAAAAATAAATTAGGTATATGCTTGTACATGAGTGAGAAAATATCTCCCGGATTTGTTGTTGAATTCGTATGTAATTCACAAATCTGTCAGCGCGCGAGGTAACCCACACGGCGAGAGTCGGACGCAACTATTCATAGTTCTCTATTCAGCTCGCAACGGTTACCGGCGTTGACGAAAGCACAGCCGAAATAGATGTCGCACCAATAAATTTTATTCAAAATAAAACTCAAGAGGTTATTTCGGAGAAAACATGCGGCGACTTTTTGTTGTGATAATCGGGGGTGTTCGGAAAAAAAATCTTTTCGAGACGCTAGCTAGACGCGGCCGTTGACCCGAAATTCTTGTCGTAATTTAGTGATCACAATTTTTGTTACGAATAAAATCGCCTCAACGATAAATTCACATAAAGATAACAGCAGTTACTCTCTTCACAAATTAATCGTACATCGAACACGTCATTGAACCGCCTAACATCAACTAGTTGGTAATTACAGATATTTGTGACTATTTCTAATATGTTCTTTAAACCCCGTAGTTGTGGTGTGGTATTTCCCAAAGGCACACGATTATCTGCAGTAGTTAGGTAAGAATACCTCCTAAATCGATATGGAGCCAAGTTGAACGTCCAAAAAGATACGCTCAAATCCCTAAAGAGGAACCTTATAACAAAGCTAATATTAGACAATCATTTCCTGTCAAAAGGGAGGCGTCCCCCACCCTGACGGATCGGGGCGGGGGTGGCGGATGGAAATACCTCCTCGTCTCTCCAGATTTCGCAGTCGCCGTGTTCGAGTGTGAATCTGAATTCTTATTTTTTGCTGTTAGAGTGATGAATGGGTTTTTAATATCCTCTTGCAGCTGTCTGGATCCGAAAGTCGTTTGATGAAAAATGCTCACCGAAAGACACAATACTTTTGCTTTTGTTTCTTACAACCAAACAGACGTTACTTACCCGATTATTATTTAAAAAATTCTCCTCTTGATTGTCAACTATCCATTTATTGCGAACTAAAATACTGATTAATGTATAGTCTATGTAAACGAGTTCTTCCGTTGTGGAAAAAGTCAAGAAATAAGTGTCTCTGTCATGTCGGGCGTATAGTACAGACAGGCAACAAGACATCAGCATCCAGAGACGTCTCAATACTCGGAGCTACGGTCGGCAAAAAACGCGCCGACCGCTCTCACGACTCTATTACGACTCAGCCGCGAATAAATAAAACATGACGAGCCCTTCTCACATACACATACATATGTACATCACGTTATGTGCACCTACATGTTCGGATGTAACCGCTCTTGAATCGGCATCTGATTTGAGACGTATGCTCTCTCGGTGTTGTGTTAACAAATACAACAATTACTTTTCATCTCACAGCGATATCTAGAACTGTATCCGACATCATTACCATATGCAAGTTACTTTAATTTGAGTATAGATGTGGTATAAAAATGTTAAACGAATTAGTTGGTAAAATACCTCAAGGAAATCTAGTTTGGTACGTGTGACGTGCATTTAAAAATTAGTATGACCGCCACGCCAATGGGCAATAAAATTAGAAAGGCAAGCAAGACGCAGTTCGGTATGTTACGGTGTTTAGCTGAGACATTTGTATAGACTTAAAGTTAGATTTATGTTACCGCAAATTAAATATATTTTTATACGATTTGCAGTTAGGTAAAAAATCAAGTACAGAAGCATCTATAAAAGTACATTTTTTTGTTTTCACGCCATGGCTTAACTGTGCATTATACAAAAACCTGGTAATATCTTTTTATATTTAAAAACAAGACTGTTAACAAATCATACCAAATAATCAATTCATTGAGACAGCGAAAATTACATTCTAATGCGGTTGCGAAATTCTATTAGCGTAAGTCGGACTCGCGATTTTAATGGATGAGTGCTGAATACGGTTTTATTATTCTACGTACATCATGGTGCACTGTGTGTGGCGTCCGCGGCATACATCACTTAATAGCCAGACGACGCTCGCGCAAACCACAATAAAAACATGTGACGAGGCATCGACGCTACATTAACGCGCCCGCCATACTTGGCACCACGCAAACCCCGCCTGCTGGCAACGGCATATATCACGAAATATCAGTAGAGCTGGCTTCCACGTGCATCGCTTATCGATACATGCGTTCTTTCCTTCTAATGCTACTAATCGAAAATATATAAATAGGATATAATTGCTAATCAATTTACGAATCATAACAATGTTCTCGATGCGAATTGCAAAAAAATAGCAATGACAATTGTTAATAATACTTTTGTTTTTGCAGTTTGATTCTTGTGCATGCGATTTTTTTTTAAGTTTTAATGAGATTGCTTTATTTAATGGTTTAATGTACGAATGTGATTTATCGTAGACAGGATCTATCGATTTTGGATACATCACTACGCATCGATACCGTTACATTTTAATCGCCGCGAAGCTCTCCTTCTATTATTGTTTTTCGAATTTCGGCAGCAAGACAGATGGTGCCGGCGGCTGAGTATTTGTATTACAATAGCTGCCACAATCCCACCAATGTATGCTGGCACGGTGCGAGCGCGGCTGCTTCTCAACTTCACTCACTTGGCACTCGATAGCTTTTCCACCATCGAGTGTGGCGGGATAATTTGTGGCTTCTCGGTATCAAACTAACATTGCCCGCGCTCTACTATGTTATACGTAACGGCGCAAGATTCATAGCACCAAAACTAAATAGGCTAAACGACACGTTTCGATAAAGTTATGTGTTGCGTCGGCGAAATAAAACAACGGCCTGCCTACGCGCCACTGTCTCGAATGTGTTACAACTAATCAAAGGCCGATGTGTCATTGTCCACCTGCCTTTAAATGTGTATCTAATGACCAGTGAGAGCGGACAGAAAATTGTAAAAGGCAAAATTGTCTATGAATTAAATACCGCTACACGTCATAATAAATCTCGTGCATTCCAAAGGCTTTCTTCCCGATGATAAATTGGACATGTGTGAGTTTGACAACAATAGGTAAAATCATTAGCACAATATTCTAACGGTAAGTGCGAGGAGCGCCAGGCGTTCGGTGGTGTCGTGATCCATTATGCGGTCCCATAACGCAGGATCTGTTATGACAGAGCCATACAAGTGGTGGCATATTTTGTCAGGCGAGGATGTAGTGTGGCGACGAATATTTATTTATATATTTATAACATTGAGGGGCTGTAAATTAGCAGTGAATTTACGACGCGGCGAAGAAGTGATCGCGCGCAGTTTATTTTGGGCGCGGGCGCATGATTTACGCAGTTCCCGGTGCGGTCCGTTAGAAATTGAAGCCGAACGGGGATTTGTGGCCGAGCCGGTGTAACATTAAGCGTTTATTTCATTCTGGCGTCAATTAAAATGACATTAAAGACATATGACGACGACGGTGCGGCCGCATAGAGTTTATTGACGAGAAAAATGAGGTATGACCCGAAAACGTACATTGCACTCAATACAGTTTCGTAAAGCGCCCAATACTTTATTGCTTCATCAGCAAATAATTGAGTGGTACACATTCTATATCTACTTCTATTGCAATACATCATCTGAATTGAAATTAAGAAACTGTGAATTCCCCACAAGTGGTCTGATAGATATTACATTTCATAACACACAAATCGTGTGTTGCATTTTGCAATATTACGTCGGTATCAGTTTCGTATCTGAGTCACGAAAAGGCATATCTGAGGCCACTTAATATTATCCAACATACGTGACCTTAATCCTTTTGATCTAGTAGCTTTCACCCGGGATATTTTTGCTACAACAATGTTAGAAAACAATAGTGCTGCGCCAACGGCACACAGGTATAAACCGATCGTCGTGGTATATTAATGATGTCGTAGGCGTAGCGACAAGATGTTACGAGCTTTTAAATTCTGTTTCATTATTAATAAATCGCTGTTGTGATTGCGAGTTGATTATTATAAATAATGTTCATTGTATTTGTGAACGACGGCGAGTTTGTCCGTTGGTTCACAAGAACACTAAGTCAAATTCAGGACGATAGCAAGAAAACTTCATGAGGCGTGGCAATTGCGGTGAAGTGAAAAAAAAGGAGAATTTCAATTGCTCAACGTCTGAGTCTAGGAAAAAAGTGATAGGTATAATTTATTGCTATTTGAAGACAATGCGATGTTGATGAAGAGTTATTCCTGGTTCGTTAACGATGACAAATAGTTAAAAAATACAAATTGGTAAGTAAACGGGAGAATTATTGTCGTCGAACGTGATAAACGGTCACTTGACAAATGTTAGTTGTTAAGATTAGCGTCACTGACGGTTAGTGGATGGTACACGGTCAATGTTCACCTGCTTTGTTATATTGGATAGCAAGGAACAATCCACTTGCACTCTGTATAATCCAACGTTTAATAAACATTTGAACTTGCTCTATAAAGCAATTTATGTAGAAATAAATTGGTACCACGTCTAATATTCTTAAGCACAGCTAATTGATAGCCAACATACTTGTCTACGATTTAAATGAATTACGACGAAGGCACATAAATTCTTTAATGAGTTCGTTTCAAATGCGTACTCGTATTGCATTTGTTTAGATTCTAATCGAGACACCTGCGAGTCTAGCAAAAGGTGGTTAAAGGATCTTTGTTTCAAAAATAAATGAGGTTTTCTTCTTTTAATTTTATTAAAACAGCGCGTTTACACTTACTACTTATTGGTAACACTTTACCTTTACGATTCTACTGCAAAATCATTATAATGCATATTTTCTGTCAAACAGCACTTTCTACAATGCTATTCTCCAGTATTCATTTATAGTATAAAAATATAATAATAATAATAATCGACCCATTAACATTCCACTGTTGGAATATGGGTCTCCTCCCATATTGAGAGGGTTA
>DWJK01006748.1:0-10274 GCA_018248815.1 Croniades pieria auraria | reverse complement strand
CCCTCTCAATATGGGAGGAGACCCATATTCCAACAGTGGAATGTTAATGGGTCGATTATTATTTTTTTTTTTTATTACTTTTAGTGAAATTAAGACCGTATTCGGTTTATAATATATTTTTGTTCATGAAGTGTGTGATAAGTAACATTATATTTAAATAATATTCTTGGCCTGTTCATGGACAAAGAAACACCAATAAATATTGTTGCGACGCTCGGAGCAGCAAACGCTGTGTTCATTTTGGGAACCATATAAAGCAACCAGATGAAACTGAATACAGCGCCACAAACAAAATCTTCGCTTTCCTTGAAGCAATAGGGATGGATACATGGCGAAATCTAAATAAGGTTTTACAGGCACAAACAGTCTTCACTGGCCTGTGGCGCCTTGATTCTTCGGTCTCAAGCCCCTATACCGAAATAAAAAGAAATTGTCTGTTCATTGTAAAAATGTAATCAAAGGTGGCCGTTCACAGGCATGTGAAGGTTTTTTAATTTAAAAGACGTATAATGTTGACACTACGTAAGTACCGTAACGTCGCTCTGATTAAGCAAACAAAAACGAACTTTCATAAACGATATCAAGCTTCGTTACAATGCTCTGTATTTCAAGAATTAAATCTAATTAATTAATTTCATTTAAGTGTTTCCGAGAAAAAACATTTTTTTTATTTTGTTCCAAATTATACATAGAAAAAGAAATGTAGGAGTAAAATTCTAACTAGGCGTTTAACAAGGACTGTACCTTCATCGTCATCGTTAGCCTCTTGATGCCACTGCTGGACATAGGCCTCCCCTAATCGACGCCACTCCATCCGGTCCTGGGCCTTATGAATCCAGCACCTTCCCGCTGTCTTCTTCAAGTCGTCAGACCATCTGGTAGGAGGGCGACCCATGCTTCTTTTACCGGGACGTGATCGCCACTCGATGACCTTTTTTCTTTTTTTCGGTTGTCGGTCGCTCGAACGATGGGGCCTGCCCATTGCCACTTCTACTTAGTAATTTTGAGACCTATTTTGGTGACCTTGGTTCGTCTACGGATTGCACCGTTTCGGATTATGTCACGTAGAGAAACCCCGAACATAGCTCTCTCCATAGCTCGTGAGCGACTTTGACCTTGTGTATGAGGCCCACAGTAAAGGACCACGTCTCGGCATCGTAAGTCATCACTGGTAACACACATTGGTTGAATATTTTCGACTTCAGGCACTGAGGTATGTTGGACGATAAAATAGTTCGTAGTTTCCTGAACGCTGCCCATCCGAGTTGAATCCTTCGCGTGACCTCTCCCTGGAAGTTGGACTTACCCATCTGGAGCGTTTGTCCTAGGTAATTATACTCGTCTACAACTTCTAGAGCAGCGCCATCAACAACAGGCGGTACGGGTGTGACATGGACGTTAGACATGATTTTCGTCCTGTCCATGTTTATCTTAAGACCCACCCGTTGTGAGGCATTATTGAGGTCGCTGAGAATAGTGCTTAAGCGATTCCGCCAGGATCACCATATCGTTGGCAAATCGAAGATGTGTAAGATGTTCGCCATTGATTGGAGACAGATTGTTTTGGAGATGTTACATCTCCTTGCCGGACGTCGCTGGAAGCAGCTGGATGGGGTTCGAGCTTCTATCGTGTAATCGGACTGTTACAGTGCCAGCGTTGTAAGCACCTAAGTACTCTTCAACACCTCGATATACCGACAGTCAATTTGGCATCGCAGAAGAGACTTTAGCAACGCCCAGGTCTCGATGGAATGCTGGAATGATGGAAGGCTTTCTCATAGTCCACATAGGCAACACACAGCGGCAGATTATACTCCTCGGTCTTCCCATGCTGCTCCACGCTCTCGGGGTGGTTCCGTTCCTGATGACGGAATTGAATAACTTTTGAAGAGCCTCTAATACGGGTTTGCCTCCAGCCCTCAATAGTTCAGTTGTGATTCCGTCATCCCCCGGTGCTTTATTGTTCTTAAGCTGTTTAAGAGCCCATTCAATCTCAAACAGACTGACATCAGGGATTTCCGGTACAGTGCCGAGTTAATTGGCTCTCTTATCACTGATCGTTTTAGAAGCGGGAGCTTTAAAGCAGGTATAGAGCTGTCCATAGTAACTTTCAGTTTCTCTCAAAACCTCATGCTTAGACGAAACTTTGGTACCAGATTGGGCCTTCTACCTCGCCATCTGGCTTTGCTCAATACCCAGATCTCTAGCAAATACTTTGGAGCCTTTGTTCCGCCCGATTGTAGTTTTTACACGATTTGTTTTGTAAACACGTAGATCGCGTCGCTGGTTCTGAGAGATTTGTTTATTAAGCAGTCTGTACTTGAACGTAGAGGTTTGAGACTGCACACATAGTTCTTGTCTTTGCCTCATGAGACCGAGAGTATGTTCTGAGAGAACTTGGGTTTTACGACTGGAGGGAGTCGTAAAGTATTTTTTTGTCGGTCGAGATTTTTTTGTCACTGTAATATTGGGGGTTTTGCCATAGTCACCACGCTTGGTATTGCGGGTTGCTGAGCACTATCTCACACTTAGGACGCAATACTAAAAAATCAACATAAAAGTATCTCTCCTCGTCACAAGTTAGCCTCGAGCAAGCGGGGCAAGGTATGTCTAACACGGATTGGAAAAATGCCTGTGAAGTTGGTATAGGTAATAAATGCTGACAAATGTGGTACAGTTTAAGATTATATATTCAAATTTATGCTACGTAAACATGTATGAACATTTGAATATATCTATCCTTACCAACCAGTTTCTCCTTCCATAGAGGATACACCACTCAGAATGAATAGTATTAAGGACGTACCTACTCAAGATCTCTATTCGAAATATGAGTAAGATTATTATCACTCTCTTTGTTCGCAATAATGCAGACACACACCAAGTCTGATAACATTAGGCACAATACGCGGTTATCGTTCACATTATGTGCTATTTGCCGATCGCCCGCTGGTTCAGTTACGATCTACAAATAAGAGTACGTTGTATGTACACATACCTTCAACATCTGCATATTTGATATGCTACTAAGGACTGGTGTAAGTTCGAAAGTGTCATGACTTAATGGATTTTCAAAGCAACGTTCTGAGCATAGAAATATGTACATACATATATCAGTGTTGATCTACCTATTTTTAGTGTCAAGAAAAGATGTTTTTTTAAATTTCCTTCGAAGATATCTTGAATGTTGAAAATGGGAATACCATTTTAACATCAAGCACTTATCAAGAAAGGATGTGACGACATATTGCAAAAATTTCAAAAACATGTTTTGCCAGTTTAATGATAAATGTACTATAGAAATATAAGTTAAAATCCATGTAAGGTTCGCCCAGAACAGTAAATATTAGGTCCTTACATACGAAATTGGCGTTTTAATGAACTGGCCACTTTCACCTCAAATATCTAGGGTTTGGTTTAGAATTCCAAATACAAATAAATTTCAAATTTAGGCTCGTGTATTTTTGTTTCAAATTTCGTAATTTATTTGTTTTTCCGCCATTTAATTTTTCTTTGACTTCGTTCTGTTAACAAGATGAAAAAATTGAATTAACGCGTTATTTACGAACATGAGTTCAAAAGTGGCACCAGCGCTTTAGAAACAGCTCGAAGAATTAATGATGTGTACGGGGAAACTACAGTAAAAGAAAGCACGGTACACTTTTGGTTCCAACGTTTTCGTTCTGGAAACTTTGGCCTTCAGAACCAACCTCGTGGTTGGCCGGAGACCCTTGTTGACAATGAAGAGTTAAAGGTGATTGTTGAAGCGGATCCATCCCGAACCACTTCAGAGCTAGTGGCTGGCTTCGGTGTGGGTGACAAAAGAATTTTAATTCACTTAAAACAAATAGGAAAAGTGAAAAAGTTCGATAAGTAGGTGCCGCATGAATTAACTGAAGCACACCAACAAACACGCGTTGAGTGCTGCGTCACATTACTCAACCGGCACAATAACGAGGGAATTTTGAATAGTGTCGTTACTTTTGTTGGAAAATGGATCTTGTACGACAATCGGAAACGCTCATCACAATGTAAGAACCGAATACTATAGCTTAATAAAATTTTATTTATAGCATTTGTTATAAAACGACCCGGTAATAGTTTGCAGCGAGGTCGGTACGAAGACTACGATTATCGGAAGTTGATCATGAATGGCCTCGGACAAATCCGAAATTAAATGTATCATCTCGAAAAACACCTGAGTTGAGCCCGTGCATAATTTAATTATAACTATAGATACCTACAAAACGATTAATAATAAAATATGTATTATTATTATTATCATATCGTCAGGACCCTTTCAGGGCAGGCAGAGAGCCAACATATCAAATTATCTTTACAGACGTAACGTGATAGTATTGCATTAATAATAATAAAAATGAAATTACTGCTTCGTTGGTCGAGCGATTGTAAGCGCTACTGCCGATCGGGAGGTCCTGGGTTCAAACCCCGTGTCGGGTACTACAGGATTTTTTAATTTAGAATTTCTGATAGTGACTAGGAGTCTGGATCTGGGCCCGGTGTATGGCAATAGGCTTACCTCCTATTACATGGGACTTAAACGTAACTGGTGAAACGCGGGAGTATACTACACTCCTCTGCCTACCCCTTCGGGGATTATAGGCGTGGAAAACGTTTTTTTTTAATAAAAAAAATTAAATCGTCACGTCATTTCTCGTAGTAAAATATATTACTGACAGTTGATATGTTGTTAACAAATAGATCTGTTAGGGGCAAAGGCCTTTGTTCCATTCAGCGGTTTGCATCTCAATTACAGTCACATACACCACTACGGAATTTGTGGATAAAGTCTCTATCCGCGATTTGTGGTAAACTCTCGTGGTATATAGAGTTGTAGAGTAAGCAAAGGAGAACATTAAGCCGAAGTGAACGTCAATACTCTTATATCCTAGTAATAAGATAGAGAACATAGAGGCAATTTCTCCACAGATTTGCTCTGGCACTATATTCTCCGATCATTACGTAAATTGTATTATATTGTAGTATCGTGTTGCACTTTCTAATCCATTATTTTTAAGGATTTATGTATTTGGTTAAGCCATGTCCACGGGACGGTGGCTGCAAATATTATAAGTTTCTTTATGGGTTTATGAAATGAAAGTAGTATTGATTTCGCGCGGTATAACAACGCACTGTTAACCGTTAACATTTCTATTTTTCTGACTGCTATCTGCTTGCCTCGTACACTTAAAAAAACTGTACAAACACACATTTTTTTTTTGTTTTTTTTTTTTAATCGACCCATTAACATTCCACTGTTGGAATATGAGTCTCCTCCCATATTGAGAGGGTTAAGGCCGAACTGTACTAAGTACGACTGATAATTTAAATGAGTAATGAGCCGTAAATGTCCCACCTATTTCATTGTGGAACTTAAACGTAACTGGTGAAACGTGAGGTGTACTACACTCCTCTGCCTACCCCTTCGGGGATTACAGGCGTGATGTTACGTGTTTTTTTACTTAATATAACAATTGTACCTATATTTTATTATTATGGGACAAATGAAAAAGTATACAGCATCAAAATATATATCAAAACTCTAACGTCCATCGTACCGAAATGCAAGTCTACGGATGAAATGGCGTTAAAGTTCTATATAATATTTACGTATACTTCTGAATTCTATATACTTCTGAAATAAATAATTAATAAATAAATAAGTAAACGAATCAATAATTTAATGTCTGCAGAATTCCTAATACATCTTGTATTTTGACGCATAGAGCTTGCGTACCAGTACTTATAATGCCGTGTCAAATGACATCATACCTATTTATGTATCACAATGTATTTGCAGAATAAATATTTACATACATAGTCGTATACTATCTATGATACACGTAAAATTAAAGTGGTGAGTATATTTCTTCATATTCATGTACAATATTGAGATTCTCAGTAGTAAAAGTAGTGATAGAGTCACTCTCTATTATCGTACGTATAACATAATAGCGGGAATAGTCCCCTGTCCAGCCCTTCGGGGAAATACGAGCGTGATGTTCTGTTATATGTAGGTACATCTTACAGGCCCTTTAAGCTCTAGTTAGTATTTGGTATAACCGCAAAATATCTGGTTTCATGATCGTACGACGCCGAGGTATACATAGGTATATCTCGAAACATAGATATGTAGGTACGGACAAGGGACATTTACAGCTTACCATTGTGTTCAATGTCTACTTTAACGCTTATGTCACTGATGTCACAGAAATAATCGCTACCTAACGAAATCTTACAGTTACGACACAGTTGTCATTTGTTTTTAATAGCAAACAATTTTCATGCTTTTCAATGTTAATTTATATCTCAAAGAATGAGGAAGTAGGTTGCAATGCAGTTTATGTAGGTAGAAACCAGACAGAGTTATTACATTACCTCATATTTTTTTACCCTATGCACGAACGATTTAACTTATCAAGTGGGCTTGTTGGCTCAGTTTTTATCCTAGACACGACAGTAGCCCTACGACCGGTCACGAAGAGAGCGTCACACCGGCGCCTGACCGCCCCCGCGTTCTCAACCTTATAACCCACTATACATATATACATACAATAATATGTCGATTATGTATAATAGAGCAACAAATTTCTTTTGATTTATCTCGTTGTTAACCTGCAGTTGCTCCTCATCAGACCGTAGGCGGCATGTGGGTGGATTTTTAACGTTTTTATCTGTGATTCACTGCTGTTTGATTACAGCTGTATACTCCTGTGTTATAATATAATAAGTGCTTCGTTAGTGTAGTGGTTGCGAGCGCAACTGGTTAACTAGAGGTGCTGGGTTAGATCGACGAGTCTGGCACGATATTATTGCATTTTTCCGGCTTGAAATTCCCAATAGTAGCTCGGAGTCAGGGGTTGTGTCCGTTGTATCCCAATACACTAGCAGTCTACTCCATGGGATGTATAAAATAACTGCTGAAGTGTGAGTACGATACTCTTCTGCCTGCCTCTTTGAACAAATACAGGCGTGGTATAATGGTATATGGTTTTAAACCGCAAGTGTCAGCGTGCGTGCTGGACGCAAACATGCGGTATGGGCGCTGGAGTATGTGCATATTAGCTGCACGGTGACCGCGCGTGTTATGTAATTTGACACATATACGAGTATGTAGCATAGATAAGTATATACATAAGTCAGTGAAACCGACGTGTATATATGACGAGAGTGATGGACGTGGAAGAAGCACGGCAGGTCGGCAAGGATAGGGATATATGGCAGTCTTTGTGGACAAAGTTAAACGTCCAATAGCGGGATGGAATTATAGAATTCAATTTGTGCGTTTCCGGCGTAAAATGTTCATTTTATTCTTTTTAATTTTTAACAGTCAATTGAACCACGTAAATATGTACATAAAAATAATTCCTATTTAATTAACAAAGGAATTTTGCTATCTCTTTTTTCTCACAGTTTGATGAATAGCTTTGTATCTGTCTATTGGTTATAAAACTAATCATCTGAGTACAATCACTAGAATATAATCACTTATCTCATTGCCGTATTGCACACGAAGTTGATGAAGACTGACATTGGTCTTTTCTGTGTCCGAATTATACCTAAAGTCATGGATATTCTTATCAACTTATCCTATATCAGTGTGCAATTCAATGTGAAACGATGTATGGGTATAATTTCTCATATTTTACCACTGACTTTATGAGGAAAGCAAGTTTCAGTTTCAGTTAAGTTTTTCAGTTAAGTTCGTCGGTTAAGTTTTTCGGTTAGGATTTTCACTTAAGTTTTTCAGTTAAGTTCTTTCATTTAGGTTTTTCACATAAGTTTTTCAGTTAAGGTTTTTGGGTTAAGGTATTCAGTTAAGTTTTTCAGTTAAGATTTTCAATTAAGTTTTTTGTTTTTTTTCAGTTATTTTTTCAGTTAAGTTATTCAGTTAATTTTTTCAGTTAAGTATTTCAGTTAAGTTTTTCGATTTAGTTTTTCGGTTAAATTTTTCAGTTAAGTTCGTCGGTTAAGTTTTTCGGTAAGGATATTCACTTAAGTTTTTCAATTAAGTTCTTCATTTAGGTTTTTCAGTTTAGTTTTTCAATTAGGTTTTTCAGTTAAGATTTTTAGTTAAGTTATTCAGAAAAGTTTTTTAGTTAAGTTTTTCAGTTAAGATTTTCAATTAAGTTTTTTGTTTTTTTTTTCAGTTATTTTTTTCAGTTAAGTTATTCAGTTAATTTTTTCAGTTAAGTTTTTCAGTTAAGTTTTTCGGTTAAGTTTTTCGGTTAAGTTTTTCAGTTAAGTTTTTCAGTTAAGTTTTTCAGTTAAGATTTTCAGTTAAGATTTTCTGTTAAGATTTTCTGTTAAGATTTTCTGTTAAGTTTTCTGTTAAGTTTTTCAGTTAAGTTTTAAATTTTTTAGTTTTTCTCTACACATAAAATACATTGTTAATGTAAAAAGCATCGCAAACAAAGTTGCGGATATCAGCTAGTTGTAGATAAGACAACAGACCCAAGTATATTATCTTGGTTCTAATAGACCTTTAGCGATACGAGACTATGTTTATAAGAGTAACTTAACTTGTTAGAGTAACATAACTTGTTCGCTTGTCTTACTTACATACAAACTTACATGTGTATGAATGTATGCAAGACCGAATACCACAGATCCTTTTTGCAATTCCATTACGCAATTAAATGCGTGTTACGCAGAAATAAATAATTAATTCAGCAGTATATCAAGTTTTCCTTATGTCCTTGTAGCCTCGTGCAAGGTATATTTATTTCTACAGCACAAATAATATTCAAAGTATTACGTAGTTAAAAGTCATATTTATAAGCTTATTGCCAATTCCATAGTGGGACGTAAACGTAATTGATGAAACATGGAAGTATACTAAACTCCTCTGTCTACCTCTTCGGGGATTACAGACGTGGTATTATGTAATATTAAAAGTTTAACAAAGTATAGGCGACAACAAAAACACGATTTTCATGTAAGTGATTCCATGGTATTGGAAGACTGTATGTTTCTATTTACTTAAATGGTAGCTACACAGTTTAAGTATTTTACTTTATCTAAATGTCCGGTAAAGTAATATTTTTACGTTTCTTCATGGAAAGAGGACGCAGCCAGCTGTGGTCATCGTTGTATTTAGCTAAGTCAGCTTAAGTAATTAAACTACCGTTTACGACCTAAGATGTTTATATTTGCGTCATCCTCCTTACTGGAAAGTTCGAGAATTTTTTAAAAGAGGTAGTAGAATGTGTGTAGAAACTTAAACCGCATGTAGAACTACAGCGTTTTATATATTACAGAAATGCTTCTAAGGCTGTTTGTTTTTACCATGTCAGTTGTTAAAAACACTTATCATTGTTAAAGTACCAAGCAAACATAAAATCAATATATTGCGGTAGCTGGATACGATTATATCGTGTCGAACAATAGATATCTTTTGATATCGCACTTTAACCTTCAACTAATAGTGACTGGTAGGTAGTGTTGCCAGGTTTGATTGTGAACTTTGCAGGATTTATTGCAGCTTGATTTTCACACGGAAATCTATGCGGTGAAGATATTTATAGAATGTGTTTAATACTGAATGTACATCTTAATTCTTTTTCACATTAAGATGTTTTGGAAAATATTTTACCGCGACCTATTCTTATTAAAGTAAAGTGTTTTGCGCTCTTTTATATTTCGTGTATAAATACATATAAATTCGTTGTAATTTCATTCTATACAAAGAAAAAAGTTCTTCTCTAAATTAACACAGTTTAAGATTTCGGCTGCATTCAGCCATCAGTTAACTTAACTTCAATAGCAACAACATGAGAATTTTAAATTTAGAATTGCTTTAAACTGACAAGCTTATATTAACAATATATGAGTTAAACTTTAAGACGTCCTGCGTATACTAAGATTTGACAATACCCACATTAAAGGTAAAGGTCGTCACATATGGAGCTATAATATATTATAATAATTAATATACTGTCTGTAATATATATTACAGCAACCTACCACACCTGTTAGTTATTCGGTAACATCTATTAAATCATTATCTGCGCAATCACGTGTCTTGCTATACAATAATAGTAATTGATCTATTTGTCATTCCACTGTTGGAATATGGGTCTCATCTCATATTGAGAGGGTTAAGGCCATAATCTACCACGCTGGCCAAGTGTGGGTTGGCAGACTTCACACACTTTAGAATTTTTTTTTTATAAATTCTAAGGTGTGCCGGTTTCCTTACGATGTTTTCCTTTACCGTTAGCAAGTGATATTTAAATTTAAAACGCACTTTT